>LR750865.1:0-32124 GCA_902729485.2 Mus minutoides
TAAACACACACACACAAACACACACACACACACACACACACACACACACACACACACACACACATATATATATATATATATATATATATATATATATATATAATCATTCTGTTTTACCAGGTAAAATAATATTTATAAATTTAATGTAATTTAATTTGTAGAATGGGACCTTTTGCAGTGTACCACACCATAAAAGCCAAAGAAAAATTTACAATATGTTATCATGTAGTTTTTTGTTTGTTCTTTATGCTTAAGCATTGCCATGGTTGTCAGATTAGATGCCTCAAAATTGGTAATTTTCTAAGCTCTGCCTTCATCCTCCTCCCTCTTCTGTTCCTCTCCCTTTTCTACCCTCTTCTCTTCTGTCAAACCTTTTCATTTTCTCCCCTCATCTGCTTAATCTTCTCCTCAAGAATTCTACAGTTCATTGTGTCTTTCAAGACATGTTTATCAAGTTGGCTAAATGTGATTTAAAAACATTTCTAAGAATACTCCATATCAAATATTTGAAAAAATATAGAGAGGTTAATGTATTTAATAATGTAAAGCTATTTACTAAGTTCTCTGTTCCTTTCTCTAAACAATTAACATTGAACAGGGATAATCATTTCATTAAGTGAATACATAAAAGAATTATTTCATCAATGTTAAGATATAAGTTATTTAATAGAAAAAGATCTCTGAACTACAGATAAAAAATTATCACCTATGTTCTCTAGCTCTTCAGTTAATGTTAAGCAACAGCAGCTTAAGAGGATGTAGCTGAAAGGAAAGATGATATGATCAATTCAAGTAACTTTTAGGAGCAAGAAACAACACAGAGCAAGAATTTCTAATGAGAAGATAAGGAACATATACCTTAAGGAAAAAGTAATTATATAAATGCCTAAAATAAAAGTTATGTTAGTGTCAAAGCTGTAAGTAAGTATCTCAGCCGGAGCAAAATTAGCCGAGGTCAATGATTCAACTACACAGAAAGTAAATTCCATGTGCAATTCAATGTAGAAATGGTACAACTAAATAATGATTTTCGTATTATATTCAAAATGATTGGATTGTTTATGGGCTTTTTTATTTTAGAGCAGCTTAGATTCTACATTGAAATTGAAGGGCTACTATAAATATTCTCCAATTACCCTCAGCCAAGTGTAATAGTGTGAGTAGTAGCTCAATGTCTCTCACCAAGCTTGGGCCTATCAGTTTTCCTCAGCTCTGCAACCTCTGAGCTCCCTGCTTCCCTGCTTTTTCATGTGCAATGACAGATCTCTGGTTATGGAAACAAAGATTGTTTTCTTTTTTGATAACTGATTTTGAGATGTAAGTGTAAGTCTTCATGACAAGCATTAAACCCAGTCGCATAGGCTGGGATCTTCATTTAGAGAAAATAGACCTGAGATATCGTTTTTGTTTTCTTTACTTTTAGACTCGTACTGAAGTCATAATAACAACTTGTGAATTTAGGCTTCCTTATATCTTCACATTGAACTAAATTATTGGAAACTAAAATTCATTCTAGTATCACTTGATTAATCTTATAAGTTATACATTTCTACCTACAAAGCATGAAAACATGGGAAGAAAAAGCAATGTAAGCTTTGAGAAATGGTGTGAGGGTGCGGAGGATGATCAGCAATGAAAATTCTGCACCTAAATACACAAGAACATGTTTTCCTTTTTCCAAATACAAATATTTCTATCACAACTTGCTTTTCTGTTGTATTATATCCAATATGTGATTTGATCTTTTGTTATCCCTCCTAAACAATCAAATTTTCTAAAGGGATTACATTATAGAATTATATGCGATCTAATACTCAATAGGAATCCATCATTTTCTGTTGAAAATATAAGAGAATGCTAATTATCAATATAGCATTGCTATTATTAACTTTGTAATCATCATAACTGCAGAGAATTAATTAAAATTTTAAAGTATAATCTATCCTACAATATAACATTACAGGAAATTACTGTTGGTTTGTTTATATAATTGTCTTTATCTTATTCCCATTCTTAATAGGTAATTTTGCTGAGAATGGAGCTGCAGAATAGCAGAATAGCAGTTAATTTTGTTTTCAGTAATTTCTTTTGTTTTGGAGATTGTAATATGATTACATCATTCTCCTACTTTTTCCTTCAAAAATCCCCCCTATGTAGTGTTACTTGTTTTTCTTCCAATTCTTGGCTTTTATTTTTTGTTATTGTGGCTACATGTGTGTGTATGTGTGTGTGTGTATGTGTTTGTGTGTGTGTGTGTGTGCATTAGCAAGTATGTTTGTATATGTATATGTATAAGGTTACTTTTATGTGTGTTTAAGGACTTATTTGAAAACCAATTTCAAGTTCTCTCAGCAACCCTTAGCCACCTGTAATTCTTTATGTAGGTCTTATCTTCTCTCTCCTGTTGATTTGTGCATGTCTATTGCTGTGGGTCTTGTACAGTTAATGTTTAGGCATTTGTGTTCGTGAGACTTTAGGGGTGCTTTTGACCTTTTCAAGAGAAACAGTTTCTCAGTAAACTTCCTGAACCCATGGCTCTTTCAATTCTTCCGCCCTCTTTCTGCAATGTTCTCAGAGCTTTAGATGTGAGAGTTTATGTGCAGATATATCTGTAGATTAGGACTGTGCTCCACAACATTGGACTTTGCTTAGTTGTGGTTCTATGTAATGGTCTTTATCTAATATTGGAAGAAATTTTCTCAATAAAGTGTAAGGACTTCAATTGGAATAAGGGCAAATATGTGAAGTTTACCATGATTTGAGTAAAGTGGTGGTTGTAGGTTCTCTTAGAAGACTTATGTCTTCACTGGCCTAGGGAATTGAATTAGGTTTCTTATACGAGACATTATTTCCTTCTTGTTATGCAATTATTGACTCCAATTAAAGAGCAGTTAGCTACTACAAAGTTCTGTGTGCCACTAATCCCCCCTTTAGGTTATTTTGCTATGTGGGTCTTAGTTTTCGGTTTATGGAAATCATAGCCGAATATGATTGATATTGCTTCCTTCTTGGATGCATTAATGAACATTTCTGGCACCAGGGGTATTAGTCTTCATGGAAGAGGGTTTCTAGTCAGATGCAGCTCAGGGTTCTCTGGGCCCTGTGGCACATGGGATCTTTAGCAATAAGATCTTTCCATTCACTTCTGCAGGCAACAGCAATCATCTCATTCATTTGGAGAGCTATTATTTTTTATTAGTTATTTTACTCGTTTACATTTCAAATGTTATCCCCCTTCCTGGTTTCCCCTACAAAAATCCCCTATCCCATCTGCCTAACCCCTCCTTCCATGAGGGTGCTCACCCACTCACCTACCCACTCCTGCCTCACTCTCCTAGCATTCCCCTACATTGGGTCAGGGACCCTCCACAGGGCCAAAGGCTTCTCCTCCCATTTATGCCAGATAAGGCAATCCTCTGCAACATATATATGTAGCTGGAGCCATGGGTCCCTCCATGTGTACTCTTTGGTTGGTGGCTTAGACCCTGGGAGCTCTGGAGGGAGGGGGAGCTGGTTGGTTGATAGTTGTTCTCCTATGGGGTTGAAAACCACTTCAGCTTCTTCAATTCTTCCTCTAACTCCTCCATTGGGGTCCCCATGCTGAGTCCAATGGTTCACTGTGAGCATTCACCTCTGTATTTGTCAGGCACTGGCAAAGACTCCCAGGAGACAGCTATACCAGGCTACTGTCAGCAAGCACTTTTTTTTTTTTTTTTCATCTGCAATAGTGTCTGGGTCTGGTGTCTGCAGATGGGATGGATCCTTAGGTAGGGAAGTCTCTGGATGGACTTTCTTACAGTCTCTGCTCTATTCTTTGTCCCTGCATTTCTTTTTGATAGGATCAATTCTGGAATCATATTTTTGAGATGGGTGGGTAGCCCCATTTCTCTACTGGGAGATGTGCCTAATCTCCCTCCAGATATGATTTCCGTAGATTTTCTCTCCTCTTTGCTGTGTATTTCAGCCTAATGCCATCCCTGTTGCATCCTGGGATACTCTTGCTTTCTTGCCATCTGTGACTTTCTAGTGGTTACCCAGTTGTCCATCCCACTGCTAGATACCTCCATTCAATTTTCTGACCCTCTGTACTTCGTCTCCATCTCACACCTTATCCTGCCACCCTTTTCTCTCCCCTTCCTCTCACCCTCCTAGGTCCCTCCCTCCCTTTACCTCCCATGATTATTTTGTTCCCACTTCTAATTAGGACTGAAGCATCCACATTTTGGTCTTCCTTTTTGAGCTTAATATGGTCTGTGAGTTATATTTTGTGTATTCTGAGCTTTTTTTCTTAATATCTACTTATCTGATAGTACATATCATTTGTGTTATTTTGTAACTGGGCTACCTCACTCAGAATATTTTCTAGTTCCATCCATTTGCCTGGAAATTTCATGAATTCGTTGTTTTTAATAGCTGAGTGTAAATATATCTCCATTGTGTAAATGTACCAGATTTTCTGTATCCATTCTTTTGTTGAGGGACATCTATGTTGTTTCCAACTTGTGGCTATTATAAATAAGGTTGCTATGAACATAATAGAGTATGTGTCTTTGTTATATGTTGGAGCATCTTTTGGATATATGCCCAGGAATGGTATAGCTGTATCCTCAGGTAAGACTATTTCCAATTTTCTAAGGAACCACCAGATTGATGTCCAAAGTAATTATGCCAGCTTGCAATCCCACCAACAATGGAGGAGTGTTTCTCTTTTGCCACATCCTCACCAGCATCTGCTGTTGCCTGAGTTTTGATCTTAGCCATTCTGATTCGTGTGAGGTTTATTCTCAGGATCATTTTGATTTGCATTTCCCTGATGACTAAGGATGTTAAACATTTCTTTAAGTGCTTCTCAGCCATTTGGGATTCCTCATTTGAGAATTCTCTATATAACTCTGTACTCCACTTTTTAATAGGGTTATTTGGTTCTCTGGAGTATATTTTCTAGAGTTTTGTGTATATTTTGGATATCAGCCCTCTATTGGGAATGTAGGGTTGGTAAATATCTTTTCCCAATTTGTGGGTTCTAGTTTTGTCCTATTGACAGTGTCCTTTCCCTTACAGAAGCTTTTAATTTTATGAAATCTCATCTGTCTATACTTTATCTTAGAGCCTGAGCCATTAATATTTTGTAATTTTCCCCTAGGCAGATGTATTTGAAGTTCTTTCCTACTTTCCCTTCTATTAGATTTAGTGTATCTGGTTTTATATGGAGGTTCTTGATCCACTTGGACTTGCTGCCAGTTGAACCAGCACCATTTGTTTTATATGCTGTCTTCCCCCCCCCCGCCCCCATTGGATGGTTTGGGGAGTCTTATGGACAACTTTGACCAATTATTCAACATAAAGGTTTTTTGTGCCTGGTGTTGGAGTTTTTTGGTTAAATCATCTTTATCTCTTGATAGGAGCTTTGTCAACCAACATGAAAATTTTCACTTAAACTATACATGTATATTCATACACAAACATGATTTATAGATTTTTAGTAGAGAGGTAATGGTATGATTCCTTCTGTCTTTATTCAGATACCTTTACTATTATTTTATCGTCTCTATTTAGTAGTTTTCTTTGTTTCTGGCTCCCAGCACTGCCATTTTCATAACTCAATCACTTGTTATTACTTGCACCCTGCTATTCCCTTCCCAGCAACAGAGCCCCTCACTCTGTACTTCCATCTGAGTATTCTGAGCTAAGACCCTTCTATGACAAAGAACATGTAAGAAGGTAACATTGTTGTTCTGGTTCTGGAGTTTTTGGTTTGGTTTTGGTTTTTGGTTATTATTTTGTCAAAATAGCAGAAATATTAACTTTGCCTGATCATGTTTTACCACAAAATTATAATTATGGAAAGACAATTTACAATCACACAAAGAGGCCCAGGCAAAAAGTTCTTATTCTATTGTAAGTACATAAAATCTTATAAAAAGAGCAGTTTAATTCATGATAAATATTTAAATGCTGCAATAAAGTGAATAGAAAATAGAATATAGACTTATTTAACTCTATTCTGAATCTTAATTATTGTTTCAAACTACATGGTATAAAGAAAGTTTTCTTCTTCTTTTTTTTTTTTTTAATAAAGTATATCACTATAAGACTGAAATATAATGAAAAGTAGACTTACCTAGAATTCTGGTACTATCCCCCCCCAAATTTTCTGTATTTAAATGGATTTTTTAATTTAAAATAATAGTTTTTAATACAGTCTATTCTGAACAAGCTTTCCCCTGTCCCACTTTCTCCCAGATCATCCCTACTTTAACATCCTTTCAATTCTATGCCATCTTTCTTTCTGAAGAAATCAAAAAGGCAAATATAAGAGACTAATAAACAGCAATAAAGAAAAAAACAAAAACAAAACAAAACAAAAATCCAAACAAAAAAAGAAAGCAAAATCTTGACAAATACATACAGGAGCATACAGACATACAAATTAACACCCTCCAGTACAGGGAAATTCCAGGGCCAGGAAGCAGGAGTGGGTGGATTGGGAGCAGGGTGGGGAGAGGGTATAGGGGTCCTTGGGGATGGCCTTTGACATGTAAATGAAGAAAATATCTAATAAAAATGCCTTAAAATTAGCCGGGCTTGGTGGCGCATGCCTTTAATCCCAGCACTCGGGAGGCAGAGGCAGGCGGATTTCTGAGTTCAAGGCCAGCCTGGTCTACAAAGTGAGTTCCAGGACAGCCAGGGCTATACAGAGAAATCCTGTCTCGAAAAACAAACAAACAAAAAAAACAAAACAAACAAACAAAAAAAAAGCCTTAAAATTTAAAAAAAAAATTACTGAAAAGACTAAAACAACACAAAATTTAAAAACATAATTAACAAGCAAAAGTAAGTACAAACAAAGCACCAAGAAACAAAAGATCATCAAATATAATTTTGATTTCATTTTGTATCAATTCTTTATTGCTATGTTGGGGCCTGCCCTAACATATAGCTAGTATAACCAATAATATTCTCTTCCAGAAAATACTGTTTTTCTTTCTCAGAAGTTTTCAATTGAAGCTAGCTTCCAGGATGAAGACAGGAATGCACATTAACATTCTCATCTAGCCCTGGGACCCATTATTTTGAAGGTGTGCACATGCTGACACAGTTGCTTTGCGTTCATATTTGCACCAATCATACTGTCTAGAAGACCCCGTTTTCTTGACATCTTCCCTCTCCACTGACTCTTAAAATCTGTCTGCCGCCATTCTTCTTCATAGTACCCTGACTTCTAAAGGGAAGGAATTGAGGGAAAAATGCCAGTTATGACAGATAATTTCAAGGTCTCTCACCATGTGGACACTGCTCAGTTATGGGTCTTTATTAAAATATAATTTAAGATGGAAGAATTATTTAGAAGTTCTATAATTCACCATGAATATAAAGAATATGTAGTCTCATTTAAATATTGTACTCTGAAATCATTTAAAATGAAATTTTATACTACACAAATGAAGTAAGAAATATAATTTCCACTTCCTAGAGGACAAGTAATTTATGGAAATTTATTGTTATATTTGCAAATGTCATTTTCAGAAAAAAATAAATGCTCTCACATTTAAGCAACAAATAGCTATTGAGAAACTTATTATAATAAATTTCAGTTTTGAAGTGTTGACATGATACAACCCCTGCTGTTGGATTTCAAAGAAGTTGAGAGTTTGTCTGTTGAATAGTATGAGCTTCTGAATTTTAAGTTGTTTCCCAAGTTATGAGTTGCATGCTACATCAACATTAACGAATATTTTTACAACATAACTTGTAAAAGACTGTTCCATCCATTAAATTAAATGAGACTTTCTTTAACATCATCAGAAAAGATGCATCAGCTATTTCTAAGCACTTTTAAATATGAGATGTATAGCATCTAGACTATAGAATGAAGTTAGCAGAATCAAAAATAATACTCTTGGTATTCACATAGAGCATTCTCTGTATTCAGTATCAATGGAAACTGCAATAGTTCACATTTAATAAAAATTAAAAAAAAAAAAAAAAAAAAAAAAAAAAAAAAAAAAAAAAAAAAAAAAAAAAAAAAAAAAAAAACAGAAGAAAAAATTATCGTGGTAAGGATGAGATTTTTTTAGTTTACCAATTTCTTTTTTGAGGCCACAATTACCTGAAAACCATAACCACATAACGACCAAACAAAGAGAATACAGAACCACTTCCCTGTTTCCCTCATGAACTTAAATGCAAAAGTTTTCATTACAAACAAAATCCAAATATATATATATATATATATATATATATATATATATATATATATATAATCATCAAACATGATAAAATAGATTTCATCCCAGAGACCCAGGAATGGTTCAATGTATACAAACAGATAAATACAATCTACCATATAAACATCTTGGTGCAGACAAGACTGGTGAGTGTTGCTTCAGTCTCTGTGAGTTCATATGAGCTTTGTGCAGTTGTGTGAGAGGATCTTCTTCTCTTGATGTTCTTCATTCACTCTATCTCCTCCATTCCTTTGGCTTTCTGACCCCTGAAGTTCCCTGGTCTCTCAGAGGAGAGATTCCATTGGGTCATTGCATTTAGGGCTGTGTACTCCAAGGTCGTTCTGCTATGTAATGTCTGTCTTTAGGTCTCTGTATTTGTTCCCATTTGCTACAAGAGGAATCCTATATGATGAGTCTGCGAAGCCACCATACTGATTTCCAGAGTGGTTATACCAACTTGTACTACCAGAAGATCCAGCAATAGCACTCCTGAGCATACACCTAGAAGATGTTCCAACTGGTAATAAGGACCAATTCTCCACTGTGTTCATAGAAGCCTAATTTATACTAGCCAGAAGGTGGAAAGAACCCAGATGTCCCTCAACAGTGGAATGGATACAGAAAATGCGGTACATTTAGAGGATGGAGTACTACTCAGCTATTAAAAACAACAAATTTATGAAATTCTCAGACAAATGGATGGATCTGGAGGATATCATCCTGAGTGAGGTAACCCAATCACAAAAAGAACACACAGGATATGCACTGCCAGATAAGTGGATATTAGCTCAGAAGCTCAGTATACCCAACATTCAATTTGCAAAACACATGAAACTCAAGAAGAAGGAAGACCAAATTGTGGATAGTTCGATCCTTCTTAGAAGAGGGAACAAAATACTCATGGAAGAAGTTAAAAAGACATAGTTTGGAGCAGAGACTGAAGGAATGACCATCCAGAGACTGCCCCACCTAGGTATCCATCCCATAAACAATCACCAGACCCAGACACTATTATAGATACCAACAAGTGCTTATTGACAGGAGCCTGATAAAGCTGTCTCCTGAGAGGCTCTGCCAGTGCCTGAGAAATACAGAAGTAGATGCTTACAGCCATCCATTGGACGGAGCACAGGATCCCCAATGAAGCAGCTAGAGAATGTGTCCAAGGAGCTGAAGAGGTTTGAAGCCCCATAGGAGGAACAAGGCCACAACTCCTAATAGTGCCACTTTCTGGGCCAAACATATACAAACTATCACACTCCACTCCCTGATCCTCATAGCATTGTTCAAACACATGAGTCTATGGGGGCCATAACCTATTCATAGAATAAAAAAACAAAAAAAACCAAAACATATCATTCAACTTCCAAAGTCCCCAAAGGCTATAGAAGTATTAACAATGTTATAAGGCCAAAGTTCAAAATTTCTTCTGAAATCCAGCCAACCACTTAACTATAATCCCTGAAACCATCTGATCAAACTCCAAACTTTACATCTCTATGGCTGATGTCATAGCAGTATTCAGATCTCCAACTCCTTTTTCATCTTTGTTGACAGGAACAAACTTCTTTTCCTGGGATATTTCCATTCTCTGTAAGCAGCATTCCTCAGGCTATTGGAACATTCTAGATCTCTGGCGTCTCAAAAATCTTGTGGTTTCCATGGCAACTTCAATGTTACAGTTTCTTGTTTCAATGTCTGGGGGGTCAATGCCAGATGTTCATGGCTTCTTCAAAGGACTGGTATCACTTCTCCAGCTCTGCCCCCTGGAGCACACTACACTCAGGTTGATCCACTCCACTGACACTGCTGTTCCTGGGGATCATTTCATGGTACTGGCATCTCCAATACACTGGAGTCGTCCATTGCAACTAGGCTTCACCAATAATAGCTCATAGGATCTCTTGATGGTGTTAAGCCTCAAATCCTTTACATGACCCCTTTAGTCCAGGACTTTCAACTACAACTGAAGCTGTACATTCACTAATAGCCTCCCATGCCTCTCAGTATCAAGTCTTATCTGCTTTTCATGACCTGTCCATTCTTTCAAAACCAGTACCACCTGGGTGAATCTCACAAATTACCAAGTACAGATGCAGCACGAGGTACAACCTTGGCTCTCTCTGCAACACAGCTTCTTTGTGCTCTCAGAAAACACTTCCCAGATTTCATCTCAGTCATGCTGGTCTCTTCTTAATCACCACTAGTTTCTTAACTCCAGCTAACCAGCATCAATTGTCCCAGTAGCCCTCCTATTTTTCACTCTAAAGTTAGAGCCACATGGTTAAAGCCACCAAGTTCTACTGCTTGCAGAGGCTGGAACATGCCTACCTCATTCTTTTATATTATCACCAGCTTTCTGTTTTTCAACTCCTTCACTGCCTAAGCTTGGCAGTCCTGGAACTTGCTCTGTAGATTGATCTTGAAATCAAAAATCAGTATGTTGGGATTAAACGTGTGTACCACCATGCCTGGACTTAAGCTTCTCTTCACCTAGCACTTGCTCTGTCCCAGACTGGTCTTGAACTCAGAAATCTGCATGTCTCTTTGTCTCAGTGAATTAGAAGTGTGTACCCCTATGCCTGGATCTAAACTTAGCTAGGTGGGATCTTTCCCCCTAAGACCTCAATCTGTAATGTCCTAGAACATATGATTCAGCTCCATTTCAATTGAACCATATATCTTATATTTTTCCTTTCTAACCTTGCTATGCTTGTTCACAACTCTTCATGAGACTTAACCAGAGAACAAAGTCTCTGCTAGTCTTTTTTGAGACTTCCTTTGTCAATGCAATTAATATAAATCTCTTTACCTTAGACTCTCCAGACAAGTGCAAAAGACAGCCACGTTCTTCAACAAAATACCACAGAAACAGTCTCTAAGCCATATACTGATGTTTTCCTCTACTGAAATCTCATGGGCTAGTTCAAATTACTCTCAGCAACAAAGTATTCCAAATTCCTACTAGGATAGCCCATTAAGCCCTATTTAAAGCATTTCATTGCTTTCCAAATCCAATGTTCCAAAATCCACATTCTTCCAAACAAAAGCATGGTCAGGCCCTATTACAGCAATATGCCAGTCCCTGGTTCCAACTCCAGTCTTAGTTAGGGTTTTACTGCTGTGAACAGACACCATGACCAAAGCAAGTCTTACTGTGCTGACAGGTTCAGAGCTGCAGTCCAGTATCATCTAGGCAGCATCCAGGCAGGTATGGTACAGGAGGAGCTGAGAGTTCCACATCTTCATCTGAAGGTGACTAGTTGAAGTCTCAATTGCAGACAGCTAGGAGTAGGGTCCTAAAGCCCATGCCCACAGTAACACCAAAAAAAGGCCACACCTACTCCAACAAGGCCACACCTCCAAATAGTGCCACTCCCTGGGCCAAGCATATACAAACCATCACAGTTGGTATGGTCTTTTTTCTTCTTTCTTTCTTTCTTTCTTTCTTTCTTTCTTTCTTTCTTTCTTTCTTTCTTTCTTTCTTTCTCTTCTTTTCATTTCTTTCTCTCTCCCTTTCTTTCTTTCCTCCCTTCCTTCATGTGTTCATTCCTTCATTCCTTCCCTCCCTCCCCCTCCCTCCCTCCTTTCCTTCTTTTCTCCTTTTCTTTTCTTTTCTTTTCTTTTCTTTTCTTTTCTTTTCTTTTCTTATTTCTTTTGTATTTTTGGAAACCTAAAGAATACCTTCCTATACAAAGACAAATAGGAGTATAGTTTCTTTATAGACATCAGCTCAACCTCTCCTTGTTCAATTAGTTCTGGGAGTAATTTCTTCAGTAATGGGTCTTGCTGTTGGTTTGCTGAGAGCAACCTATTATAATACAGCCAACATGTTTGTAAAATAGTGTGAATGTGAAATGTTTGTTCTTTTAAAGGCTTAATATATCTTTTAATATAAGCCCAAGGATCTTGAGATGAGTGTGTGTATGTGCATTTATAATCTGAGAATATATATTTTGTTAAACTACCATGTATTCTTGAAATCTAAAGAATATTTGAAATTCTCTTTTCTTAAGTAACTGAAAGTATTTTTGGACATATAAAGAGGAAATTTGTTAGTGGTGTCACTTTTTCAAGAAGTATTCACTTTGCAATGTATTCTTTTGTAAAAATAGTTACAACATCAAATTCTATGCAATGTTTGTACTCATTGAAATAATATTACATGTAAAAAGTAAATATAATTATAATAATATGATTTTTATATTTAGTAAGAACCATTCATAATATATTTTGTAATATGATTGCTAAATAGGACTATTAAGTATTTACAGTTAATATCAATATTGCCAAGGATATAAGTTTAAACACATGTAGTAGACACATCTTTCTTTCATTACATCCAGTTACATATGAGCTATGATTTTGTTGAAGCAAAGGAATTTTGTCTAGTCTCACTTGAAAGGACATTAGGAATGTAATAGAGTACAAGTCTCTTCAGTATTATTAAATTATTTATATTTGAGTTATGTTGCGAATCACACTATGAGCATTAATAGCAACATATAAGTATGTCTTTCTTCTTTAACTATACTTATTTTTAACACGGGTTCTATATAGTCCAAGCATTTTTTAAAACTTTGTATACAGCTCAGGCTAGCCTGCAGCAGTGTGCATTTCCCTGCCAGTTACTAGAATTATGGACGTTTGCCACTATCCTTGACCTTGCTCTGCATTTGTTAATTTACAAATTCCATCATTGTATGAATTATATGATAGTTAAATGGGTGCATTTTAGGGCATCTTATGTTTTATTTGGTATTATTTTAAAAGTGTTAATCTAATGTAGATTAAGGATAGTCAACATTTCATCTTCTCATTCAAAAATTAAAATCTAAATCCTATAAGCCCTAAAACAAAGGCTAATATACACAATTCACCTCATTGTGTGCCTAACAAATTAATCTCTCATCTCCTTTTAGTACTTATATTCTAAAAAATAAAACTTAAAATTGTTTTAAGTCCTTAAAATTTATATTAGCTTGATAAAATGTCCTGAAAATAATTATAGTTGAGCATGAATCTTTAATCAATATGCTTTGGGCTTAAAATGACTATGTATGCAATATCTAAGTTAAAATATGTGAGCAAATACAGGTGCCTAATTACTTTTTTTGTGATTTTAAAAATCCTCAAACCTCTCAAAACAAAATGTTTGCATATCTCAATGGACAGTTAAATTTGTCTGGTCTGTATCCCTTAGTAAATGAATAGATTTGAGGATATTTATAGTGTATCTTCTTACTTGCTGTGAATATTCATTTCATTTTCTGTGCACATAAAGTTCTACTTGATTGCAGACCCCCACAAAGAGTGTTATGCAATGCACAGTAGATGTGTGCCATATTTCTCTCTCAAGTACCTCTAAACTTCTAAATTTTAAAAACACATCTGGCTTCTTGGGTGACAGAATGTAGAAGTGTAAAACACAATATTCTTATACCTAAATTAAAATTGTCTAGGTTCCCTCACATCTATTCTTCTTAAGCTTTAGGTAATTACATCCCATCTGTGAAAAGACACATTTACCTTATACCTATAGGCACTTCTTGAATTCCCTAAAGTCATATGAACCTGGTAGCCACAGTAAATAATAATTTTTTCATACTTAATTTCTTTTTTTTTTTTTTGGTTTTTTGAGACAGGGTTTCTCTGTAGCCCTGGCTGTCCTGGAACTCACTCTGTAGAGCAGGCTGGCCTCGAACTCAGAAATATACCTGCCTCTGCCTCCCAAGTGCCGGGATTAAAGGCATGAGCCACCACGCCAGGCTCATACTTAATTTCTTTAAAAGTCTTAATATACATTCTTAACATACAGGCAAATATCAAAGACTTCTCTATTACATAGTCATTGCTAATATTGGTAGAAGAAAATGTTTTATTTTACATACATAAACAAAATCTTCCATTGCATGGTAAACTTTTTTCTGACCACTTTGACAAGAATGGGATCACAGTAGAGTCCACTGTATAGTTTCAATTTCCTCCAGCATGCTGTCTTACTATTCTCTTGTCATTGAAGATGTTGACATAGAGCTTTAAAGCATACTTAGTTTCTCAGTCTCCCACTCAACCAAATGTACAATACTTGAGGTGACCCTAAGACTTTTCTGTCTTCAGTCAATTACTGCTAGATATACCTTATTTTTCAATCAGAATTTCCTCATGCTCTCAGACTAAACTGTAACTTCTGAGTGGCTACTCCTCTCACATAGTTTAAAAACTTTGTTGTAATGTCCCCTTGCTGTGAAATAGTTTTGTTTTGTTTATTTTTCAGATAATTCATATTTTTATTTTCATTACCTTTAAACCATTACTATGCTGGTTTCTTTTAAATGCAGTCTACTTTGTACCCTTTGTAAATGTCAGTGGTTCTCAATCTCATTCTCTGTACTTGAAGTTTTCCTTAACCTATGGTATACACAATGCCTCCCTTTTCATCCATTCCACTTATTGAATAGCTGCAATGATATATGAGCTTTTATGTCAAAATCTTAAATTGCTTCATAACTTTTATCCACTGAATAATTCTTGTATCATTAATTGAATTAATAAAGTCATGGTATTTATAATGACTCAATTTATCAATGCGTTTAGAATATGCTGAATTATTTGGAGAAGAAAGAAATGGGATGATGAGTCACCATTTCATGGTACCTTTCTTAGTATCATTATTTTGAAATTGAATATACTAACCTTAGATAAGTTACGTAATATGAGGCTCAATTATAACCTGTTAAGAAAAAAATGACCAAAATATGGTAGTTATTTTTAAATCTTTCCTTTTTTTAAATCTTTATTACTCTTTTCTCCTATAAGATTCCAAATGTTTCTTATAAAATATAAAATTACCCCACAATTAAATTGTAATATACTACTCTGCTTTCTGTATAACTAATAAAATAAATATAACAACTTAATTAGTGACAAAAGATGTAGTCATTGATGTTATAAGGTTTTAAATGGTTACAATGTAACTAGTAGAAAACATTATATGATTGAAAAACACATCAAATTAACCGTGCTGGTTCTCTGTAGTATGCACACAGATCATAAGTAGCAATAGTAAGAGCTAAGGACAGTGTGCATTCTACTGTGTAATAAGGCAGGATTCCTGTGAACTTTGGACAGGAAATTCACTGAAGTACACTGATGTTTGAAATTGTATCTGATTGTTACCATTCTAAAATTGTATCTGTAGTTGGAAATGTAATGTGACCTCCAAGAGAGAAAGAACATGGCCCAAATTTCTATAATCTCCAACTGATAACAGAGCATTATTGGTCCAAGAAGATGGAGACAATTATTACCTTGTATTTTTTATTTATCAAAATGTAAACAGTCCCCTTTTTAGAAAAAGACTTGTGGTAGTATAATAATTCATAACTTTTCCTCTAAATTGAAAATGGAATTGGATTCCAAAATCTTAAAATTAACTTTACTTTTGAAAAATATATAAAGGTCATGTAATTGGACTTGTGAAAATATTATGATTCAAAATTAGTGGTCTTGTGCTAGCATTAATATTTCCATTAATGGTAAAGATCCATGTTAGTTAATTTTTTCCAATTCATTTACAGAGGAGAAATATGTGCATTGGGAATGATCAGAAATGACTTTTAAGGATTTTTCCCTTAAAATTAATATTAAATAAAACACGAAGGTTTTTTTTTTCTCAAATGATAGCATAAAACAAGAAGAAAGATAATCCACAACCTCAAAAAGTTGTAACCAGGTGAGAATATTGCCAAACTCTACTCTGGCTATCTGGTACAGATCAGAAGAGAGTCCAATGTAGCTTGAAACTATGAAACTTAGTGAATGTTTGAGTTAAAATTCATAAAACTAACTCATGCCCACAAGTTATCATTTAAATGTTCTAATAATAAAGATCCAAATTTTATATCGGATAAAACAAGTGAGGACAATATGGCTGAGTTATGTTTTGTGCTTCCTGGGATTTTAAAACTATGAATATCCTAGACCAGCCATTGAGGCTGTTTTGAAATTGTATCTGATTATTACAATTCTAAAATTGCATCTGTTGTTGGAAATGTAATGTGACCTCCAAGAGAGAAAGAACATGGCCTAAACTTCCATAATCTCCAACCGATAACAGAGCATTATTGGTCCAAGAAGATGGAGCCAATTATTACTTTGTATTTTTTATTTATCAAAATCTAAACAGTCCCCTTTTTTTGAAAAAGACTTGCAGTAGTATATTAATTCATAACTTCACCTTTAAATTGAAAACAGAATTGAATTCCATAAACTTAAAATTAACTTTAGCTTTGAAAATGATATAAAGGTCATTTCAGTCATACTGTTGTAGTATGTGTGTAGTGAGAACTGCCTTTAAACTTACAGTGCTTCCTTCTTCATCCTCCCAAGCTGCGAGGTTATAGATTCGATTTTTTCAAACTTCATTTCTTGTTCTTCTTACTAGTGTAACAATTAAATATTTGCTATGAATATGGAGTTTGTTTTCTTTACTGTGTACTCATATGAATGAAACATGCATTAGTTAAGTATATCTATTTACTGCTTGGTGACAGCAATAGTAGCATATACACTTAATAGACACATGTTATACAGATAGCAAGAGAGCTTTCCATCTAATAACGTGATAGGGAATGATTTACAAAGTGAATGTCTCTATATCTTGAGGCATCATGTGTCTGCAATCACTGCCAATATTATAAGGAAAGTTCCTGTGATTAAGGCTTAAAGCAATGTCTCACTTGTTTCCCCCACCCCCTTGTGGGTGTAAACATAGATCTTAAGAAGGCAGCATATGAATTTGTCAATCTAGTTAACCATCAGGAATGTTTCCTGCTTGGTCCTATGACCTAACCATATTGGATTTGTCAGCTGGGTTAAATTGTTGTCTCTTTCCTCCTCCTAGGTGGAGAGGGCCTCAAATCCAATCAAAAGACAGTTGCTTACCTGAAGTACTGTTGATGAATCAGCTAGAAGAACACAGATATGTTGTTTATCATCTTGTGGTAGTTTGAATAGACAAAATATGAAAGATGCTTCTAGATAAAATCTGGCCTGCTTCATATATATATATATATATATATATATATATATATATATATATATATATATTGACTAAGGTTCATTACATCTGTGCTAATATGATCTTATTCTCTAGGTCTGTTCACTATTGCAGTTAAAATCTGTGTAGAAATTGAATTTGTCTGAAGGTTTCTGTAGCCTCTGTCCTCAAGTCCTATGGTGGCATCCCATACCTGAGCCTGAGAGCTAGGTTTAAACATTTACTATTTATAGGAGTAGCAGCACTCAGTCATGCAGGGTAACTCCATTTAGTCTTTTGCAATACTAACCTGGGTTACAAGGCAGTTTTCCAGATGGCTTTATTATTCCCCCTTTATCATGGTTAGTCCTCCTTTAAGTACCCTTATTTTCTCAATCCTTCCACCTCCCTCCCTCCCTCCCTAATCCTTAGCATCTACAATATTTTTCCTCTATTCTTCCCTTAAAAGTGCTATGATAAACAATTGTTGCAAGAAATCAACAAATGACACTCTTGTACCACCCTGCCTAATGCTATAGAACATTGTGGAAGAAGGGCAGTGGTATGAAAGAGAGGGAACAGGTTGAAGTACACGATCTCTGGGCACAATACAAATATTTCAATTACCAAAATGATAGTTATCTTCACGGGACCCTGAAAGGATTGGCTCAATCAACTATAAGCCTAGAGAGTTTGAGAGGCTCACAGATCCCAAGCAGGAGTATAAAAATAGGACTGGGCTGATGATGGAATGCCAAAAACCAAACAGTTACAGGAAATTGTGAGCTGCCCACACTGGGTATTGGGAGGAGAACTTAAGTTTGCTAAAAGCAATAAACTTGCTCTTAACCACAGAACCACCTCCCAGGCTTGAGATATTGGCTATAGAGGAATATGTGAGAAGGAGACCCACTCTCTTTAATTGTATATTTCCTGATATACCCCTGGTTTCAATGAGGTCATATCCCAGAGGCGCACGCCTTTAATCCCAGCACTCGGGAGGCAGAGGCAGGTGGATTTCTGAGTTCGAGGCCAGCCTGGTCTACAAAGTGAGTTCCAGGACAGCCAGAGCTATACAGAGAAACCCTGTCTCAAAAAAAAACAAAGCAAAACAAAACAAAAACAAAAGAAAAATGCACAAATATGAATATGAGAGAGAAAGAAATGTGAGGACTAAGGCAGTAAAGGGAGGTAACAAATTATAGTGAAATTATTTAACAAGCCTTCAATACATGTGGGAAACTAAAAATTAATTTATTTAATAAAAGAAGTTAATCTCAAAAGAATGTGTGCATCCCTATGTGTGTAAATGTATGAGCCTGTATACGTGTGTGTGCATGTGTGTTTATGTGCATGCATGTATGTATGAGTGTGTGTGTGTGTGTGTGTGTGTGTGTGTGTGTGTGTAAAACATAAAACTCTAGGCTATAATACTTTGATATTATAACCCAATCTGGAGTTATTTGCCAGAATAATTTCATTTGCAAGGACTTCAGCATGGGAGTGATCTATTGTACAAGCTAGTGTCAGAAAGCATCCATCCTCATGTAGCAAATGCATGTGAGAACTGTTCCATTATTCTTTTTTTTTTTTTTTTTTTTTTGTCTTACTTGCACAGGGAAAGTTTATTTACAAAAGCTATCTTTTTTTTTAATTAATTTATTTTACCTCCCCACTGCAGTTTCCCCTTTTTCCTCTTCTCACAGTGACTTCTTCCCATCATCTCATCCTCCATTTCCTTTCAGAAAAGACAAGGCCTCCCATGGGTATCAACAACTCCTGGCATATCAAGTTTCAGTCAAACTAGGAGTATCCTTTCCTCCTGAGGAGAGACAAGGCATCCCAGTAGAAAGTATGAATGCCAAAGTCAAGCAACAGTGGCAAAGACAGATCCTACTCCCACTGTTAGGATTCCCACTTAAAGATCAAGCTACACAAATGTAACCTATGTGCAGAGAGCCTAGGTCAACCCCATAAATGATCCCTGGCTGGTGATTCAGTCTTAGTCACCCACTATAGACTCAGGTTAGTTGATTCTGTGGGTTTCCTTGTGGTGTGTTTATAGCCTTTGCTTCCTATAATCTTTCCTTCTCCTCTCCCACAGGATTCCCAATCTCTGCCTAATGTTTGGCTCTAAATCTTTGCATCTTTTTGTCAGTTGCTGGGTGAAGTCTCTCTGATTATGATTATGCTAGGTTCCTGTCTTCAAGGATAGCAGAATAATATTGGCAATGTCAGGGCTGTGCCTTCTCTCTTGTTATGGACCCCAACCATAAGCATTCATTAGACAGTGACTCCCTCAATTTTACCTCCATATTCAACCCTGTACATCTTTTAGGCAGGACAATTTATAGGTCAAAGATTTTGTGGATGGATTGATGTCTCAATCCATACTCTGGATTTCTTGTTTGGTTATAGGGGATGGTGATATCAGGCTACATACCTCCCACTACTAGCAGTCTTGCTACAGTTGCCCTCATAGATGCTGGGAAGTTTCCATTGTACTTGGTTTCTATATCATCCCAGAGATGATCTCCCAATCATCAACAAAACAAATAATCCAATTTAAAAATTGTATACAAATATGAGCATGCAAGTAGAGTAATTTTGTTGTTGGGAGAGCAAACTTGTACAGCCACTTTGAAAATCATTTTGGTAGTACCTTAGAAAATTGGGAATTGATCTATCTCAATCCTGGACATATAGTCAAACAGTGCTTTACAATACCACAAAGACACTTGCTCAACTATGTTCATAGTGGCTTGATTCATAACAGCCAGAAACTAGATATAAGTTAGATGTCCCTCATCTGAAGAATAAATAAAGAAAATGTGATACATTTACACAATGGACTATTACTCAGCTACTAAAAATAATGACGCTGGGTGTGGTGGCATATGCCTTTAATCCCAGCACTCAGAAGGCAGAGGCAGGCAGATTTCTGAATTTGAGGCCAGCCTGGTCTACAGAGTGAGTTCCAGGACAGTCAGGGCTACGCAGAGAAACCCTGTCTCGATAAATAAATAAATAAATAAATAAATAAATAAATAAATAAATAAATAAGACATCGTTATATTTTCAGGAACATGTATGGGACTAGAACAGGTAGCTAGTAAAGCAAAGGACAGACAATTCTACTACAATCTACAGACACTAAGATTCTCAGTAACAAGGAGGGCCCAAGGTGCTGGCATATGGGAATCTCACTAATAGGGGAAATAGAATGAACATTGTTGTTGGAAAGTATAAGGGTAAGGAGACTTAGTGTGGGTGTAAGTGCTGATGGGAACATTGGGATGAGGTGAGGGGAGAACTGAGGAAGAGAACACCATCCCTTACATTAAAAACATAAAATTTCCAAAGAGTTTCAGAATGAAGTTGTTTTACAGTAATTACAATATTCCTTTAGCAGATTCTCTATTTCATTTTATTACTGCAATTGTGCTGGATTGAACAAATAAGAAAGCAGTCTTACATTGTTTAACATACACTATAGATTTTTAAGCTAAAATTATTAAAAGTCACTTTTGGAGGTAGATTGGCCAGGGACCATCTGAGTGTGCCTGAGAGTTCCATTAATGGCCTGCCATGACCCCAATCTCTGACCAGCAGAGAATGGGAATAATGACACTCACACCAAGGTAGGTTCTCCAACAGATCTCTCAAAGTAATCTCTGCTTCCTTTATTCAGGCAGTTCAATATATATCCAGACCCTCTTGCATCATCTCTCTCCACTCATTGCTCTCCAATCAGCATCTTCATGCCCCTAGCACGAGTTGCATGACAACATATCATTGGCTAACACTATGGTAAGGCTATATGACGTTCAGATCATGTGGAAGGAGCAGATGACTCAGCTTGCCATTTTCAGAAGTCTTAGTAAACAGGATGGGGTTACAAGGCTTGGTACTAAGCTGGGCGCCATCTTAGCTCAGTGGTTATACAGGCTCCCCACAATGGCTGAGTTCTTACTAATATTGTTAGAGCTTACCATGTTCATGGGAGTTTAGATGCAGACCCTGCCACAACTTAAATGAACTAAAAGTAAATAAAAGACAAACATTGTAGTGCAAGCTTAGAGTACCAGTACTTGGGGGCAGAGACAAGAGAATAGCCACATAATTACATGCTGTCATATTACTTAGTCTGATGTTTCCCTTTATACAGTGCTTTAAAGAAAGAATATTTTGTGATATTACATACTTGACGGTACTAGACAATGTGGTTTCCACTTAGTTATTAGATCAGAGTCCCAACCTCTTTTTTTTTTTTTTTTTTTTTTTTTTTTTTTTTTTTTTTTTTTTTTTTTTTTTTTTTTTTTTTTTTTTTTTTTTTTTTTTTTTTTTTTTTTTTGGTTTTTCGAGACAGGGTTTCTCTGTATAGCCCTGGCTGTCCTGGAGCTCACTTTGTAGACCAGGCTGGCCTTGAACTCAGAAATCCGCCTGCCTCTGCCTCCCGAGTGCTGGGATTAAAGGCGTGCGCCACTATGTAGAAGAATTTAAAGTTACTTTCAGCCAGAAATATGCTCAAGACACCATTAGAAAAGAGTATGATCAAATATCTAGGAATAGATATGGTTCACCTATAATCACAGCTTCAGAAGGTAGAAACAGAGGTATTTCTAGACCAAGATGGCTAGCTGGCAAAACTATCCACGATGTAGAACTCTGTGCTTGACTGAAATACTCTGTATTGAATAATTAGGTGAAGAAGAATCAAGGACAGTTACCAACATCAGCATTAAGATGTCCCATGCTTGTGTACATGTAAGGGTGTGGACATGTTAATATACAAGAATACATGCCACATGCATATGAAAACTAAGATTAAGAAAAAATACCAGAGATCTTTGAATGTTAAAGAGGAAGTGCTTGGGCTCAGTGTCGTGGATGTTTTATTTTATGCCTAGTATGCCCTGTGTCCTATATGTCTATAGCAAGGCAATACATCTGAGGAGCAGCATGGTACAGAGTAAAACTAGACTTATCAGCTAAGATATAATGAAAAACAAAGAAAAATAGTAAAGTTTTTGAACACTATTCCCTTCCAGGCAAGTTTCTAGTAAATTACAGATCTTCCAATAGCCCAAGGCTCATAGACTTTTCACCCAAATCAAGTCATGGCATGTTCTAATGAGCAATCATTTAACAAATGAGGCCAGGATAGGGTAGATTCTAGATGATAACTGTAAGAGGAATCAATTAAACAATCTGAATTCTAGTAGTTTCCTCCAAACTTCCTAATGAGAGTCTTAGGATGTTCAATGCATCCACATTCATCTCAACTCTACAGTGACCATAATTGTAGAGTTTTGATCCATATTATAAAAATTTATCATTCTAGGATGTTACCCTTTTCAAGAGGTAGCTGAGGACTTGGTTTATGAGTTTTTTTTGTGAAATGAGATCAGAGACTTTAAGAGAGTTGGGGAATTTTTATGTAAGGAGAATGAAGCTGAGAAAGAATTAGATTAGATTTGTGGGAGAGAAACATGTTTTGAGAGCTAGAAAATCATAAGCAATCTTTTTAGTTAAAACCAATTCCATAGATAAGACATTTGAGAACGATGGTAAAATTAGGAAATAATGGAACAAAACCTCCAGAGGAAGAACTAGATTGAAATGAGGGCACAAATGAAGGAATTGGCTTTGATGTAAATGAAGGAAAATCTTCACTCAGAAACGGAATAAAGACAAGTCAGATAAAAGTGAACTCACTTTTGATTCATATGAAAAGTGAGCTATAAAAATTTATCTTTAAATTAACTTTAACATTTTTAAATTAATAAGAACTGCAATGTTTGAAGATAAATGAACTGGGAAACTCACCAAAGAGTGCCATGTGCGCCCCATTTGCCAAGATCATAAAACAGCAGTCCTTGACAGCTAGCAGCTTCCTTAAATTTAAAAAAAAAAAAAAAAAAAAAAAAAAATTCAAAAACATGATGCAAGTAAGGGAAAATCTTGTAAGCTAAGTGCAATAGTTAATGTCAGTTGAAGAACTTCCCTGAGCTTGAAGTCACCCAAGAGATGGGTGGTCATGGTGTTAGTAAGTCTCTGGACTGCTTTTAACTGTGATAGGAAGAAGAATCCTAAGTGTGAGTGATGCTCTTCATTGGGCTCTCCTCCTGGACTAAGTTAAAAGGAGAATGTAAGCTGGATGCTGACATTATCTTTCTGTTTCCGGCCTGAAGGTACTATACAACAAGTTCTCTCCACTGCTGACTGCCAAAGTAGATTGCTCAGCATGTACAGTGGAATAAACAATGCCTTCCTTAAACTATTTTTTTTCATAGACTTTTTCACAGCAACTGGGACTACAACTAATATTCTCAGCAAGCTACTCTGTGAATGTAAATAAGAGCCATGTTCTTTTGGAAACCAACTACATACTTAACATAATAAGTATAATAAAATCACCAGTTTGTTTATTTTTAAATAACTCTTGGTGTAAGTTGCCAGATTAAAGTATTTATTTCTATTTATCAGACAATAATCATAAGAAAAATTTGAATTCATAGCGATGTTAAGCCTCTCAAAAGAAAAAATTCTGAAACTAAGAAATTGAAGAATAAACATTGTCTCCCATTCATATAGTTAAGTAGGTTGTGGATTTTCCTTCAAATGTTCATGTGTTGGAAGTCCAGCCTTCATTATGGCAATATGTAAGAATTAGTATGAATTTCCATTCAGGAAAACAGCTGTCAAATTTTAAGTCACAGTTGTCACAGAGCATTTTAATCCTTCCCAGTCAAAAAAAGTAATTCTCATCATACCAAATTTAGTTCCAACAGGTTTGGTTAGAAGAAGAAAATCAGCTGATCTCCTCCTTGGGACCTAGGAGCCTCTTGCTTTCCTGGTATCTGGGACTTTCTGGTGGCTGTTCCCAGTTCCCCATTCCCCATTGATACACACCTCTGTTCAATTTCCTGACCCACTGTATATCACCCTCATCTCCTCCCATAACTGATCCTTCACATCAATGGGAGAATAGGCCCTTGGTCCTGTGGAGGCTAGATGCCCCAGTGTAGAGGAATGCCAGGGAGGTGAGGTGAGAGTGGGTGGATAGATAGGGATCACCCTCATCTAAGCAGGGGGAGGGGGATAAGATAGGGAATTTGTGGACAAGAAACTGGGAAAGGGGATAACATTTAAAATGTAAATTTAAAAAATGTCCCATAAATAAAGGATATATAAAGGAGGAGGAGATGGAGGAGGAGGAGAAGGAGGTTGAGGAGGAGGAGGGGGAGGAGAAGGATGGGAGGATCACTCCCTCTGACTGGCTTTACTGACAATGTGAACGTCATACTAACTCTAGGTAAGGCATCTGTAGAATTGAAAATGCTTAATTTCAATTTTATTTACGATTTGTGTTTTGTATGTATCCCACATTCAGTTTTCTTTTTTGTTCTATTTTACATATGTTGTAAATTAAAATTAGATTGTCTACTTATTTCATAACACTATACATAATAATGAGCCAAATGTTCATATTCAGAAAAAGGTCATCGTTTAAAGTCTCCATTTGCCTAAATAATTTCCAAATATAGAATGAATTTAGACATCTACTGTCTTTATGACTTTTCCTCTCCTCTTTTTCCTAATCTCAATTTTCCCATTTTATATAGAATTTATAATAAGAATGTAATTTAAAGACAAGGTTTAGCCAAGTTCATCTTTTATTTTTACTTTCATTCAGGAAAACTTCTCTCAAGTTTTAAGTCAGACTTGTTTCAGATTAGAACACATTAGCATAGCAAGTATATTTTGTTTGATTCTATAAACAAAAAACAATGTGATACCATTTGAAGACTATCACTCCATAAATACAGTTAGTAAGTTGAATAGGCTCATAGACTATTTTTATGGCTTCAATTTCTCTTTTGCCTTGAATTCAACACAAAGTTTCTTTGGCATCCTAGGTTCTGGGATAACAGTCATGAGCCACCTGACTGCACAATTAAAATTAAGGTATCTCTTCAAAAATAGAAGAGAAGAGAAGAAATACTTTGTATTTCTTATTTTCTTTATTCCTTTCATGGCTTGAAGTATATGATGTTTATGTTTTACTTCCCTTTAATACAACATATATAGTCACTAAGCATACTACATCTTAAGAAATGTCAAATTCTGCAAGCTGGCACAACCACTGTATAAATCAGTCTGTGGCTTCTCAGAAAATTGGACATAGTACTACCTGAGAACCCAGATATACCACTCCTGGGTATATAACCAAAAGATATAGCAAAGACACATGCTCCACTATGTTGACAGCAGTCTTTATTTATAATACCCAGAAGCTGGAAACAACTCAGATTTCCCTCAACAGAGGAATGGATACAGAAAATGTGGTACATTTACACAATGGAATACTACTCAGCTATTAAAAACAATGACTTCATTAAATTGCCAGGCAAATAGATGGGACCAGAAAATATCTTGAGTGAGGTAACACATTCACAAAAGACCACACAAAATATGCACTCAGTGATAAGTAGATATTAGTCCCAAAGCATGGAATACCCAAGATACAATTCACAGACCACATGAAGAACAGGAAGAAGGAAGATCAAAGTGTTGATGATTTGGTCCTTCTTAGAAAGGGGAACAAAGCTCATGGAAGCCAATATGGTGATAAAGTATGGAGCAATGACTGAAGGAAAGACCATCCAGAGACTGCCCCATCTGGGGATCCATCCCATATACAGTTACCAAACCCAGACACTATTGTGGATGCCAAGAAGTGCTTGCTGATAGGAGCCTGATATAGCTGTCACATGGAGAGATCCACGTCTCCAGCCACATATGTAGCAGAGGACAGCCTTGTCAGGCATCAATGGGAGGAGAGGCCCTTGGTCCTGTGAATGCTCGATGTTCCATTGTAGGGGAATGCCACGGCTGGGAGGATTGAGTGCATGGGTGAGGGAATATCCTCATAGAAGCTGGTGGGTGAGGGAAGATGGGATAGGAGGTTTCAGGGGAGTAACCTGGAAAGGAGATAACTTTTGAAATGTAAATAAATAATATATCCAATAAAAAAGAGAAAATAAATGTAAAATACATTAACATTTTAAAATAATTAGGTTGGTGCTACTTTCCAGTTTTCTCATGAAACATGATTTTCACTCACTTCCTACACTACAGCATAAGCTTAGTATAAACTGTTACTGCTGAGTGTGTGATGTGGAGGTCAAGATGGTCTGCAGATCTGTTAAGGTATGGAGGAAACATCTAGTGAGGAATTCATCTGAAAGGATAAGGGAACTCCACACAATGAAGCTAACCTACCTGAGCCGATCAGAGGAAAAGGTCATCAATTCTTTCTGCTGATTCTTCTCTGGGTTTGGGAGTGAATCTAACTATATTCAGAAAGAGCTATTTCTCTAAGACCATTGTGTGAATTCTCAGGTAGAACCAGTGATTTTAAGACAGAATAAGCTGGCTGAAGCTAGCTGAGATTTCTAGCAGGATAAAAACTAAACAGAACTTTTTCAAATTGAAAACCAGACACCTTATTTCTGAGCCTGGTGCAAGTTCCTTTCAAACAGAATCAAATTATTTAGGAGAGGAATAGAGGTACATTCTCAATGATAATGACAAAACACAAGTCTATGAAGAACTACATCTTTGTGTGTACCAGATAAGAATAAATGTGGTAAGACTTTGTTTTGTGTTTGTATACATGTGACTGTCTTAATATGAGACCTTAATGAGCCAATTTAACAGGGAAACATGATGTTGGGGTGTAGAAATTGTCATTATGTGACAAGATGAGGTCATAAGAAGGAACACTAACAGGATATGCATAGCAAACATGAGTTTTAGAAACTGATGGAATGGACTTTTCCTCAATCTGGGTCACAGAGAAGGTGCAACACCTGACTATAGATACAAAAGCTAGTATCTGCTGGCCTTTGTCACTTAGGGGTGTTTTGATTTGATGACTTCAAGGTCTATCTGAAGTAAAAAAGAAAAAAAAAAGATAGCACTTACAATAGT
Organism: Mus minutoides; assembly: GCA_902729485.2. Taxonomy (NCBI): domain Eukaryota; kingdom Metazoa; phylum Chordata; class Mammalia; order Rodentia; family Muridae; genus Mus; species Mus minutoides. Next base: position 27,268 of record LR750865.1, read on the forward strand.
TTTGTGTACAAATGAGGAGGATAATGAAGGTGAGGTTCAGAACCTTGAAAAAAAACATAAATGAATACAGGGTAGCCATTATAGAGAGGGACATACCAAAACCTTGTATCTTGCCTGATCCTAAGCAAAGTGACATTATGACATTTTAATATTTAACAAAATGGTTTACTGCTTTGATAGATATAAATGGTTCCAGTGACATCTCTATCAACAAAATATAGGGCGATTCTGACCATTCCAGTGGTAGCTAGAACTTGAATCTCAATACCTCATTCTTTTTGAAAATCAGGTGTAGACAGAGCATGTGCTCATCGTATAATCTAGCAGGTTATCATGAATCAATGGCATGGTAGTGATGAGTGGGGTCATATCTCACATGGAGGGATAATGAATCTCAGACTATGCATCAGCTCTATGACAGAACCACCTTGAATAGCTAACACTTTTAGAGATGACTGGCTCCTGACACTAGTCAACTACAGAGATAAGACACAGCTCCATGAGACTTAGCAGTTTCAAAAGCCACAAAATCTAGAAGCAATTCTTTTTTATATATTAATTTTGTAATTATATTTATGTACAGAAAACTTAGCAGGGTACATTTAATCCAGTTTATTGGCTAGTTCTTTAGCCTTCTCTTTTTCTACCTTGGCAATGGGAGCCACAGACTTAGGACCCATGAAGTTACCTCCCCAGTGGCAGCTGATCTCATCATATCTGTCATTATAATTAGACCTAATAGTTTCCACCTGCTTAGCCAGAGCACCCTTGTCTTCCGAGTTAACCTGTGTGTAGGGAACAGTGGTATGCCCCAACCTGGCCTTTCCTTTGATGATACAGTGAGATACTACCATATTTCCACACAGGGCAGGCAGGAAAACCACCAAATCAATGGGGTCTATATCATGGGCAATCACCACCAGCTGAGCCTTCTTTTTTTCCAACATGGTGGTGACTGCATTGACTCCTGCTCAGAGGACAGATAGTCTCTTAGTTGAGATATCCCCTTTGCCAACAGATTTCTTCTCAGCAAGGGCAAACCTGCTTTGCTTCTTCTCTTGCTTTGTCTCTGGCCTGTTCTTGTGGGCAAGTTTAAGCAGCTGGGTAGCTGTTGGCTGGTCCAGGACCTGGGTGAAGTGGTTAATGGCAGGAGATACTTTGAGCCACTTATAGAGGATGGCTCTTTGCAGCTGAAGCCAAATGTAGCAAAACTGTTTGATGGAGAAGTATGTTAGATCTCTTTTAGGCTGGGTGTTCTGACCAATGCCAAAGTTCTTGGACCTTTTCTCAAACAAAGGATTGACCACATTTTGGTCTCCTATTTCTTCATGATGGCAGGGGCTGGGGACACCCCTTCCCTTTGGTCTTCTTTCCTTTAGGCATCTTCCTTGGCTTGAGGAGCTAGAATTAATTCTATACCAAAATAAAACATTTTAAATAATCGTTATCATGTTATTATATAGACTTCTTCAGGAAGCTAGGAAGGGAAAAATACTTTAGGAATTTTAAATAAAGTACTTACCCAAGACTGTGTTGATAAACTCCATACAAATTTGAACAGATTTATTTGTGAATTGTTTCAAACCAAGTGTGAGCATTGAATATAAGAAAAAAATATTTGCATGTTAAGAAAAAATATTTGTACAGGCAAGGTAAAAGAAAAAACAATTAATTAATTGAAAATAATGTAATGAAAAATATTTTCTTAATTTTATTTTCAGAAATGAAAAATAAATAAATAAAAGATGTTTGCTGTCTGTCTACATCCATCTTTACTCAAACTACTCTGGGGTGCTCTTGTGCCCCTGTCCCCAACATCCTTGTCACCTGAGACATGTTCTTTGTTAAATCTAATCGCAATTCCTCTCCATCAATCATGGGTGCAAATCACATTTTCTTTGAGCTGCTTTGTGCAGTTTCTAATCTTTCTCATGTGATTGACATTAATTGTAGATCACCATTCCAGGGAGGATATTTTCTTTCCAACCATGTGATTTGCTATTTATATTTGTTGTTATTGCTTCCCCTCAAACTGATGCTTATAAATTAAAATCTAGAAAGTTTTACTGAATCCTGAAAGTTCATACAGGCTTCCCTTCACAACATTTTATCCTCAAGTAAATATACTAACAAAATAAAATATGGGGTATCTTTGATGTATATTGTTAGTGTATTTGAAGATATTTAGAGATGATAAGAATACTTTAAAACTGGGAAGGGCTTCCTGGAGGAAGAAGCAAGTTGGGAGTTTTTTAAAGTTATTTGGAGTCCTTTAGAGGTTTATTATTGAAGAAAAATAAGAAAGTATAAAAATCTTAACAAACAGATTCATTTGAATACATTTACCTTTGAAAGACAAAAGAAATTGAAGACCCAGAAAAGAACCCACACACCTATGGTCACTTAATCGTTGACAAAGAATTGAAAAACATCCAGTGGAAAAAAGACAGCATTTTCAAAAATGGGTGCTGGTTTAAGTGGAGGTCAGCTTGTAGAAGAATGAAAATTTACCCATTCTCATCTCCCTGTACAAAATTCAAGTCCAAATGATCAAGGACTTCCACATAAAACCAGATACACTGAATCTAATAGAAGAGAAAGTGGGGAAGAGCCTCAAATATATGGAAACAGGGGAAAATTTCCTGAACAGAACAATAATGGTTTATGCCTTAAGATCAACAATCTAAAAATCAAAAATCAAAGGACAGTATCAATAGGACAAAATGACAACCAACAGATTGGGAAAAGATCTTCACTAACCCTACTTCTGATGGAGGGCTAATATCCAAAATATACAAAGAACTCCAAAGAACCAAATAAATCTATTAAAAAATAGGGTACAGAACTAAACAGAAAATTCTCAATTAAGGAATCGTGAATGGTGGAGAAGCACTTTAACATCCTTATTCATCAAGGAAATGCAAGTCAATGCCACCCAAGATTCAACCCCACACCAGTCAGAATGGCTAAGATCAAAAACTCAGGTGAGAGCAGATGCTGGAGAGGATGTGGAGAAAGAGGAACACTTCTCCATTGCTGGTGGGATTGCAAGCTGCTACTCTGGAAATCAGTTTTCCAGTTCCTCAGAAAACTGGATACAGTGCTAATGGAGGAACCAGCAACACCACTCTTGGGTATATACCCAGAAGATGCTCCAACTTGAAATAAGGACACATGCTCTACTATGTTCATAGCAGCCTTATTTATAATAGCCAGAAGCTGGAAACAACCCAGATGACCCTCAACAGAGGAATGGATACAGAAAATGTGGTACATATACACAATGGAGTATTACTCAGCCATTAAAAACAATGACTTCATGAAATTCTTTGGCAAATGGATGGAACTAGAAAATATCATCCAAAATGACATAACACATTCACAAAAGACCACACATGATATGCACTCACTGATAAGTGGATATTAAGTAAAAAGGTCAGAATACCCATGATACAACTTGAAGGTCATGAAGAAGGAAGACCAAAGTATGGATGTCTGAGTCCTACTTAGAAGGGGGAATAGAAGAATTATGAGAGGTAGAGAGTGGGTAGAACTTGAAAGGAAGAGAGGAAGAGGGGAGGCAATAAGGGGGAAACTGGATCAGGTGTGGGAGGAATTAGGGTAGATGTACAGATGGTCAGAAATCTGAACAGAGGGGTGTAGCAATGGGGGATGGGGAACTGGGGGGTGGCCAACAGAAAGCTCCAGATGCCAGGGAAAGCAAAAGGCTCCCAGGACCCAACAGGGATGCCAACTGAAATATCAAACAAAGGAGAGAGAGAACCTGTAGACACCATATCCAGAGGTTAGGAACAGCCCTGGGTGAGGGATGGGACCACCCACTCACCAAGAATTGATCTTGTCTAAAGGAAAGAAGGACAAAGAGTGGAGCAGAGACTGCAGGAAAGGGCATCTAGAGACTGCCCCACCTGGGGATCCATCCCATATGTATCCAACAAACTCAGACACTATTGCTGATGCCAAGAAGTGCTTGCTGACAGGAGCCTGATATGGATTTCTCTTGAGAGGCTCTGCCGTAGCCTAGCAAATACAGATATGAATGCTTGCAGCGAACCATTGGACTGTTCAGGGATCCCCAATAAAGGAGTTAGGGGAAGGACTGAAGGAGCTGAAGGGGTTTGCATTCCCGTAGTTAGAATAACAATATCAATTAACCAGCACCCTTAGAACCCCCATGGACTAAAGCACCAACCAAAGAGTACAGATGGAGGAACCCATGGATCCACCTTCATATATAGCAGAAGATGGCCTTGTCTGGCATCAAAGGGACAGGAGCCCTTGGTCCTGTGAACGCTTGATGCCCCAGTGTAGGAGAATGCAGGACTGAGTTTGTGGGTGGGGGAACACCATCATAGAAGCAGGGGATAGGGGTTGGAATAGGGGGTTTCCAGGGAGGGAGTAGCCTGGAAATGGGATAGCATTTGAAATGTAAATAAAGAAAAATCCAATAAAAAGATTTTTAAAAAGAGCTGTTTAATTCACATGCACACACACACACACACACACACACACACACACAAATCTACCTGTGTTCTTTAGTAACATACAGAGATTCTCTAGAATTGTTTTTTAAAAGGAGTGGTAGTGAAGAAGTGTGAATATCAATTGATCCATTAATCAATAAACTGTCCTTTCTTCCCAATCAGACAGCATAAATGTTTATCAGTGGCCTAAAATTTCTGGCTTTTAAAATGTAGTATGTATTTATTCAAGCTTAAAGTGTGGTAAAGTTTCTTAAGGAGAGCTGAAATAAATTCTTTATTTCTTTGCAATATCAGCTTTCTTTTATTTCATTAATGTATAAAATATAATTAACTTTAAGCCATATATATATAT
>LR750865.1:32224-62452 GCA_902729485.2 Mus minutoides
ATTTTATTTTTCCAATTTTCTCAATTAAATTTCTACATAGAAATTTATATTAATCAATGATTCACAATACTGTAAAAACTGAAATGTTAGTACATTCAATTATTAAAATGTTATCAGATACATTTAATATCTCAAAGGTAGCAAGAGTAAGGAAATGTCATTCTTTTTGTTTTGCTTACAGAAGAACTTGTAGGCTAATAATTTTACAAATACTAACAAAGAAGTTTCTATCATCACAAATATGTATCTACAATTTTTAAAAATTTGTATGTGTGTATTGTGAGATATGAGGAAGCTTCATACTTATGGTAATATTTCTCTTTATTATTACAGTCACCAGAAGATATGTTTCTGCATTTAGAAGAAGTTCTCAAAAGATGCTGAAGGACAGTTTTGTTCACACCACTCAGAAAAAACAACTAACAGTGGAGTCACATTTTGGAATCTGTAGTATAGCTTCCAAAGAGTTCTTTATTTCTTTTGCACTTAAGAATGCATAGTTGTGAAAACTGAGGATATGTGATTCTCAGTAGGAGGATACTTACTAGGGCACAGAAAGCACCCACGTATCTATTCCGCAATTATTGTTAATATAATTAAAATTATATATACATGCAGCTTTTTTTAAAGAATGTGCTATAGTTACACAAAATTAAATTTGCATTTATTTTCTAAAAGTACCACCTATTTATATCTTATATGTAACTAACCTTTCTATTTTGAAATGGTACTAATATCTTATTTAAGGCATGAAGACTATAAACAAGAAGATTTTGTTTAAGACATTGAAACCAGTTTGAAAGTCTCATTAAGTAGTGATTTTGAATTGCTCTGTGCATGGCTAATTACCACAGAACATGTTTTAAATCCTTTCCATTTTTCTTTTCTTCTAAATTTAGAAAACGGAAAAGATGTTGATGGTTGAGGTAGTGTGTGATTTGCTCCAATCAGAGGATTTTTGTCAGGTGTTTATACTCTTCTCTGCCCATGAACGTTTCCATGTCTTAAATGCTTCAAAATAAACTAAGTGGAGATTATAATTGTCTCATTGCCTTAAATACACATCTGGGGATATTGAGTGTGTTTATTTTTACCAGAGAAACTTTTTAGATTTACAATTCCTTTAGAAACTCCTTATATGGTCAGAGATACATTGATCTCTTGTACATTGAGAATTTAGAAGTAAAATCCAAAAATCTTCTCACTTCTAACTCATACTTTAAAGTAAGGTGTTGTCATTCAACTTTGTTATTTTCTATGAAAAATTCAACCTCATGGAAGTAGCATTACTGCATTTTACAGGACTAAAGAATAATATGAATCAAAATAAAATGCATTAGCAAAGTTCACAACCAAGTTTACTTTAATATGCACACATTCATGCCATTGTAAGCCACGGTTCTATCCTTTTTTTCACTGACTGGTTTTTGAAATTTCAGAAAACAAATGAGGTCTAAGAAAACAAAGACATACTTAAAGTCAATAAATGTTTGGCTGAGTGTTTGCAGGTAGGCTAAAGACTTGAATGCTGGACAAGATTCATATAGAAAACTATATGGATAAATTACAGAAATTATTTACTTATTCTACAATACTATATACTTTTAAATTGCATGAGTCACATTCTCTCTCTATCCTGGATCATTTAGATTTTCATCTAACTCATATTGTTTCATATGGCCTAAGAAATATTAATGAATTTATGAATTAGAAGGGAGGGGAAAATGCCTCAAGGCTTAAAGAAAATCATCACAAAAAAGATTCATTGAAATTGAAATAAGGAGAAAATGCATGAGCCAAGTATCTCATTCCCATCCAATTTCTGCTCTTCCTTTGCCCTTCTGGCAATTAAGCTCCCTTTCATTCAGCTCTTAGGAGATTGAATTCTAAATATTGAAGAAACCACATTTCATTGAAAATGCAACACTTTCATTTTGGAATAAAAGATTTAGCTCTTAAGAGATGAGATTCTGATCTGAATTTTCCATTTATCAGTATTATATTTATTATCTGGCAGCTCTACATATAAATGAGGAAGGCAGGTTATTTTCTAAATTCAAGATATTTAGACATCTCTTGAAAAATATGCAGTTTTTCCCACATTTAGAGATTTGAGTTTTGAATTGATGAGCTTGTTTAAAGACTGAAAAGTCATTGGGTATTAGGATGCCACTCCATATATCAAATCATTTCAATTTTATAGATATTATTTTCAGTTGCTGTGAATGTTGCAGCTCTACATCAAAGAATAAGAGATATTATTTTGTCTATTAAAGCTAAATGATCTTGGCCTGGGTTCAGATTTCCTCTAATGCTGTGGCTCATTCTAGGAAGGATTACATTAACCTCTATAATTATAGAACAAAGGAACGCCATAAATCCAATAGTTCACTACATATACTGGGAGGGGACATCATGTACTTATGCTACAACAAGTGGGGAAGTCTCTGAGTAGAGTCCACTTGCAATCCAATGACATTTTAATTCTTTGATTGGTGGAAACTTGCAGTCATCCTTAGGCAAAAGCTTTACTTGATAGTCAAAGGATGTCAGAGCAGTTATAGGAGTGAAGAAATGGTTATGAATGGGGAGAGCAGAGAGTCCATGATGATGGAGACTCTGATTCTGCAAGTTTTCAATTCAGTACAAGCACATAATTCTAATCCATCAATAAGACTTGTAAAATCTTGAACCTAAGTGTGTCTCCCCTCCCTAGAAATTCAGACGCGTGTCTCAATTCTGCTTGAAAATAAGTTAATTGTTTCTCAGTGAAGAAACACAGAAACACTGACAAATACATACTCCAATATACCAATTGGCTAGCAGTATATTTAAATGTGTTTTGGTTAAATGCTCTGAAATGTCACCACTATTAAAGTAAGCCATTCCTTTTCTAGACTCAGGCTCTCCATACATAAAAGAGTCATTTATTAACACCTTTTCAAATGTCTCCTCCAGTTGTAAGTCTTATAATATATTTTTTAAAAATCTCAATATCCATGATGAAAAAGCATCAGGAGAAGAAACGATGACTATATATAATGGTATCACCAAAGCAAGAGACAACAGATTTAAAATCATGCTTTCACATTTATTCATGATTGCACAAGATGTTATATATATATATATATATATATATATATATATATATATATATATATATATATATTTGAATGAATTTCTCAAGAAAATTGCAATGATTGCACAAGATGCAATATATATAGTATAAAATACATAATTATATATATGATATATAATCATATAATACATAATTATATATATGATATATAATCATATGATATATAATTATATATACTATAATATATGATATAAAATATATTATATAATATATAGGTCTTGTATAAGTAAACACGGCTACTATAATTTCATGGTGGTAGTAGACATCTCGTGTACAGAAAGCAACATTTTGTAGAACTTCTCTCCATGCTCTGGCTGTCACAACATTTTTAAAAATACCAGCCAGTTAGAAAAATATTATATTTATGAAAATACATGTAAGAGAAGTTTCCATAGGATTCCTTCATATAAACAAAAATTTTGAATGTTTTATCATTTGTGATTGGTGCAATAATTTTTTAATTAAATTAACAGTAATGTCAGTACCCATGCTAAAATCATTGATGAACTTAATAATAAAAGCAAGGAAATATTAAAACTCCCTACTACATAACTACTAATACATAAAACCTTACCATAGAATTCAAAATCCCTAAGAATCTCAATCATGAGTATAAAGTTTAACTTATATAGCTTATCGCTAAATAAGTATAACCATGAAGTAACAAACACCCATTATCCTTATAAGAATTAGTTTTTCAAATCGGGAATAGTAAAAGACGCTTTATATTTTTCTAAAACTGTCAATCATGCCAAAGCATTACACACTTAGCTTCACCTATTGGTCATTTAATTTTATCTGTCAAAATGGAAAATATGTGGGGATTCACTTGAAAGTTCAAGCAAATTTAAATGAATTAAAGGTTCAAACAAGTAATTACTGTCATTGAATAAAAGGTTACTTAGGACTAAACCTGACCACTCCATCTATTTTATAGTCTCCAGTCAAAGTTGGAGAGTTGTACATCACTGCCATCCTTGCAGGAAAGCTGAGACAGGCATTAGTATGCTGACATTGAAAGTAATTTTACAAGATATTTTGAATGTAACTTACTGTGAGACCTGAGGTCTAAAGATATCCAACTCCTTAATTCTAAGGACAAATCTCTGACAGATTAAGTGCCATGAATGTCTTATAGGCACTATCATGAGTGCCTTCAAATGCCATTCAATGTCTGCATAATGCTGACAGGAAACAAGGATCAATTATGGATAAACATAGATGAAGGTTGGCAAGGAAATGCTTTTTCCCCCCCAAAGGGTTGCATTGTCAATTTGAATTCTATAATTTTTTTCAAAGTGTTCTGAGACTGAATTACTGATCATCAAGATCAATAACTAGCTCTAAATAAAGTTTTGGCAGGAAATTAATAAAATTATCAGCCTAATAAATATAAGAAAAATAATTAAATTATAGGATGCCTAAATAATGACATGGAATGAAAAATAGTAATAGTTTTCTCAGCAGATATTATATGCAAGATGCATTTAGAATTAAAAATCTTCAAATTTAAGTGAACAAAAAAAAAATAGTGCAAAGAAGAAAACATTGGAATGTTAATTCAAAGGCAATCTTGTTTCTTTGGTTTCCTTTAGAGTTAAAAAGCACCTCTGAATGCATCTGAGGTATCTTCTGGATGTAGTTAAGTAAATAACCTGTCTGAGATTTGTATCAGATAACCTTAACTAAGTTATGATACTCTATCCACATACACAAAACAAATTACCACAAATTAGTTTGTTCTCTCTTTCAATTTTGACCTGATGATTTAAGGTGTTTTTTATTGTTCAGGATATATGCACTGGAACAGCATGGACTGAGATGCCTAGGCCCTAGGAAGATGCAGTTTCATAGTCATAAACATTGCTCTGAACTTGATCACACTAAATAAAGAGCTCCTGGACAGAGAGGTAGACACACCAAAGGATGCAACGATTCTGAAGACAAGTGTTACTTTCCATTTGATTGTGTTGATCAAAAAAAGAAAAATATCTCATGGCCAATTTGTACTCAGCACACTAGTCACAGGAATGGACTGAATTTTGTGAAAATTCAAGAAAATAGTTTATTAAATAGGTGTTGATATACAATGTTAATTAGTATATTTTCCATTATGTCTTCTAATAACACAGGCATGTTAATCAGCAGTAAATTTGTATACTTAAACAAAGGCCTCCACCTCCATCTCAAACCTGGTCCTATGAAGCCTTTAGACCACATTAAAGCATCACTGCCATTCCACCTATTCAGACTGAAGCTTACATATTTCCTTCACCCTTATTTTGCCTACTTCTCTTTCTAATCCATCTGGGTATTCTATAGTATTTACCAAAATATCCTCTCTGTCTCTGTCTATTTCTCTCTCTCTCTCTCTCTCTCTCTCTCTCTCTCTCTCTCTCTCTCCCTCTCTCTCTCTCTCTCTCTCTCACACACACACACATACACACACAGAGAGAGAGAGAGAGACAGAGAGAGAGACAGAGAGAGAGAGACAGAGAGAGAGATGCATACTTAGGAACACACCTTGGTCATTAATTCCATTAGAACCTACTAGAAGTAAGTAGAATACACATTAATAGTTGTGCAAATTGCATATTTCTATGCAAACAAATACAAAGAATTGTGACTGCGGGGGCTAGAGAGATGGCTCAGTGGTTAAGAGCACTGACTGCTCCTCCAGAGGTTCTGAGTTCAATTCCCAGCAGCCACAAGGTGGCTCACAACCATCTGTAAAGGGATCTGATGACCTCTTCTGGAGTGTCTGAAGACAGGGACATTGTACTTACATGAAGTAAATAAATAAATCTTTATTAAAAAAAAAAGAATTATGATTGCAATCTATACTGTAAAATATTTAATACAACACATAACTGAATCAAGGTTCTATAGAGGACTTTTAACCATAAAATTTTAAAGCTCAGGTATGAAGAATGTCAGTAAGTAACACACTCACTATATATATATATATATATATATATATATATATATATATATATATATGAGATCATTTATTGTATCAGTAAATATTTTTATTTAAATCATTATCAATAGTTCAGAGTTAATTTTGTTTATGTATTTTAACAATATTTATATATTTACTTGTTTTATTTAATTTCTAGTAAATGTACCACTTAAACATATGTACAATCACACATATATATGTCTGATGGACATTAAGAAACTCTTAGAGATCCCAGACAAAAAAGATATCTTGTATTACTTAATACTAAAATTTCAACTGGTTGTTTGGCTTATTCTCTTCTCCTTTGCAGGTATAGAGCAGAATTGTTGTAGTATTTCTTGTAAAACAAATAGAAGTAAACAGTTATTTAGACTAAACCTTTACCAAAACAAAACATTTTCCTTTATCATTATTTTTAAAATGAATTCAAGGAAAACGTTTCTTCCACATACAACATGATTGATGCACATATGAATTAATAGTGGCTAGTGCAACATGCATATGATCTGCACAGGTCCAGTGTAGACAGGGAGGGATCCAACAATAAGAGTAGGAATCAGTCACAGGGTTCCACTCCTAACCAAGAGACTATTTACATTTGACAGCATTGCAAAGAGAAAATAATTTTTCTCCAGAGGATTACCACAAGGAATATTACCTGTACCCCAGGACTTTTCCTGCCCAGAGTTACATGGTCAACACAAAACCAGATCCATATTTGTAGTGGTGTTTTGCTTGTTTATTTGCTTTGTGGTCATTTTGGTTTGGTTTGATTTCTTTTTTAAGACTTATACTGAAAACACTTAAATCTTATCAAATGAGGAAAAAAATAATTGCCCATTTTGGCCTGAATATATTTTAAATAGAAAATAAAACCTGAAGGGATACACAACCAAGCTGCATACATAACCATTATCCTTGCTAGAGAACACACAAAAGCAGACACATGTAAAGTTATTTTATAGCTAATTGATCAATGAAAACATGTCTTAGCCGGGCGTGGTGGTGCACGCCTTTAATCCTAGCACTAGGGAGGCAGAGGCAGGCAGATTTCTGAGTTCAAGGCCAGCCTGGTCTACAAAGTGAGTTCCAGGACAGCCAGGTCTATACAGAGAAACCCTGTCTCGAAAAACCAAAAAAAAAAAAAAAAAAAAAAAAAAAAAAAAAAAAAAAAAAAAAAAAAAAAAAAAAAAAAAAAAAAAAAAAAAAAAAAAAAAAAAAAAAAAAAAAAAAAAAAAAAAAAAAAAAAAAAAAAAAAAAAAAAAAAAAAAAAAAAAAAAAAAAAAAAAAAAAAACCAAAACAAAAAAAAACCCTGAAAGCTTGTCTGAGGCCCCATGGAAGACCTGATGACTTTCAGATTAACCCTGGAGTTCATTTAGTCCTGATACATATTTATTAAATATAAGAGTTAAATTTACATTTCCTGAATAAGGATGTTCTCTGCCCTTTGAGGAAATGACCAAGATTAGTATATAACAATTTATCATTTGTATATGAAAAGCTCAATGTCAACAAAGCCTTGGTTAATATGTTTACCATTTATTCCATTAAGCACTTTCACTGAGTAAATTTAAATTAGTCTGAAAACTTTCCACATTCCAAAAATAATGTTGTGCCTTATTAGTGTTAGAAAGGCCAAATATTAATTGAATTTGTAAGCCCTCACATGACAAAGCTATTTCAATATGATAGTTTAAATATTATAGTTAACACTGGCAGCTCAGGTTTTAAATACAACATGAGAAGACATCTTTTTTAAATATTCAAGGAAATTAACTTATGAAGCCTAAATAAGAAGAGAACCAAGTAAATAAGAATGAGAATAACCTGCATAGGCTCATATATTTTAATGTTTGGTTCCCAGTTGGTAGACTGTTTAGAAAGCCTTGGGGAAAAAACAAAACAAAACAAAAAAATCCAGCCTAGTTGGAGGAGTCATGTCACTTTGGGATGACGGGGTGGGTGGTGAAACCTCCAAACCCACTAAAAGCTAGCGTCTGTTTCTATTTTTCTTTCTGTATTTTGCTCCTCTATTTCTCCTTATTTCTTTCTCTCTGTGTATGTGCATGTGGGTGTGCATGTGTATCTTTGTGTGTGTGTGTGTGTGTGTATGTGTGTGTGTATGTGTGTGTGTATGTGTGTGTGTATGTGTGTGTGAATGTGTGTGTATGCCTGCAACTAACAGATCAGAAGTCAGCACTAAGGCATTGTTCCAGAATTCTTGCCTACCCTATGCCCACGCTTCCCACCATGATGAACGATCAATTACTAACCCAACAAAATTGTAAGCATGCTCCTAGTTAATGATTTCTTTATAAGTTGTCTTGATTATAATGTCTCTTCACAGCAATAAAATAAAAACGAAGAACACTCTCATAGAAGCAGGGGGAAGGAGGATGAGATAGGGGGTTTCCGTGGGGAGCTAAGCAGGGAAAGGGAACAATAATTGAAATTTCAATTAAGAAAATATCCAATAAGAACCGAAATAACATATATATATATATATATATATATATATATATATATATATATATATATATATATATATATATATATAATCCAAAAGAAGATATGAAGCCGAGCGTGGTGGCAAACCCCTTTAATCCCAGAACTTGGGAGGCAGAGGCAGGCAGAGTTCGGAGTTCGAGGCCAGCATGGTCTACAGAGTGAGTTTAAGGACAGCCAAGGCAACAAAGAGAAAACCTGTCTTGAAAAAACACAAACAAACAAAAAAACAAACAACAAAAAAAAACAAACAAACAAACAAAAAAAACAAAAAGGAAGATATGGAGAAGTATACAATTTTGGAACATAAAGAACTAGAATAAAATTGCCATATATGTAGCATGAAAACCTAGAGAAAAGTACTTTTGTTCTGGATATCAGATTTGGAAAACTCTAGAGCAAGCTAAATCCCAGGTGCATGCTATGAATCTAAGGAGGCATTTGAAGGGGCTTTAAAGCTTATTTCTGCGGAGTTGTTTTTTAAAAGCTTATCTAGGTTGAATGAGAAGGTGTGTTTAAACTTGGAGAACTTTTCTGAAGACAAATGACTTTCTTGACATCCCACAAATACAGATGGACTCTTCACATTGCTTATCTCAATAACACTGAGAAGAGCATATTTCTCTGAATGAAGATGGCAGAGGAGTTTGTAATGTTTGAGAGAGTAGAGAAGATACAAAATTATATAAAATTATGGCTAAATGAATGAAAGATGGAAAACACAATTGCCACTTAGTACCATGGTCTTATAGTTACAAACACATCCAACTTGACCAATACGTTATGGATTAACTTCTTTCTTGTGGATTTCTTTAATTAAAGTTAACAAACGTTCAGGGTGTACCACTGTGACTTATTCCTGTCAGAGCAGACCTCCCATTTTACCAGTTAGTATATTTTAGGAGTAGGCATTTTTATGTTTTATATTTGGTTCCTTAATTTACTATGATATTTTTGGAACATGGATTGGGCTGTTGGCAGAAAGTTGTTCTCTTTCATTTGGGTGCAGGATCTAATTTTTGTATTTATTGGTGTTTATTCTTAGGGAGATAGCTGAAATTTTAAATGATAAGATTTTCTTTGCAGGGTTGTATGGACACCATCTTAAGAGATTATAGGGGGAAAGTCCAACAATTAGAAAATGAACTGTACCATGTCTTTACTTGCTGGTTTCAAATTCTCAAGTTCCTCCTGTCACTCAAATTATTCCCTTTTTTACTGGGTTCTTGACTTATTTACATTTCAAAAGTTATCCACCTTCCAGGTTTCCCCTCCACAAGCCCCCTATCCCCTCCTCTTCCCCTGCTTCTATGAGGGAGCCACCCATCCACTACTGTCTCAGCACCATAGCATTCCCCTCTGGGTCAGCAAGCCTCCACAGGACCAAGGGTCTCCCCTCCCAAATATACTTATTATAATTAAAAATTACACTTCCATATGTTTCCCATATCTTCTATTGTGACTATACTATAATAGGGTTCACATTCCTTTTTTTACATGCTCAATAATACCTTTTATTTCTTGTCTTTTTAGTAATATCCACTGAAACAGAAGAGTGGTGATAGCATAGTCACAATGTACAGAGTAACAGAATGGGTGTATTCTGATGTCATGTTGGAAGGTAATGTACTTGTAGTTCATTCACTGTATAATTCAAAAGGACTTTGAATGCTATAACCACAAAAGCATGGTGGTTATGTCTGTTACTGTCATACAATACACACACACAAGTACACATACATACAAAATGTTTATTTTGCTCACATGCACACTCAAAATGTAAGATTTTGTTCCAACATGCATATAAAAGGTATATGACACATATAAATAAGAAATATGTCTTCGAAGATGTCCAGAGGTTTAAGTTTGTGCTGAAAGCAAAAGAATGGGAGTTCAGATCTTCGGAACCAAAATAAATGACAGATGTATATAATGGCCAGTCTTAACTCCATGCTTACAAGGAAAGAATGATAGATTCCTGAGTAAAGCTGCGTCAGTAAGCTCTGAATTTGATTAATAGCCCTTTCTTAAATTAATAAGATAAAAAAATCAGGATCAAGATGTCTAGTATAATCCTGTGGCATATGCACTCACCAATGCACATAGGCTATACACACATGCATATATACGAATGAACGAGCATGTACAAATTATTTATTAATAGGACACAATACAAATATTTTTAAATATAATATGCTTTCTCTCCAAAACTCTTGGAAACTTTAACATCACTATACAACTGAATAGCACAGTAGGGAGAAAGTAAAATATATAAATATCTCAACAATCTGTCTCACTTAAACCTCTATACTGAGATTTAATTTTATTATACCCCAAATATATGACATGGAGCTTGTCTAGGGATCAGTGTATAATAATTATCTCTATATGTACCCTACTTTTCTTTTTCCTTGGGCACCTTCAGTGATACCAATGATGAGCATCAGATCAGGTTGAGTTGAATTTTAAATGTCATGCTGATCCCAATTTAATGTAGTAATTAAAATGACTTATAGCTCAATCACTCTCACTTTAATCTGAGCCTCCTCCCCTGCTCTCCTTTCACGGAGCACTTGATGTCATGTCTTCCTTTGCAGAGAAGGAATATTGAAAAGTTTCAAGCAGCATGCATTTCTTCACGACATTTACAATGTTAATAAAAATGGGAGGCGCGGATGCATAAGATACTTGAAATGACTGTCAAATTTCAGTATAATAATGGGTTTCTGAAATTCCCATTTCTGACATCAACAAGTTTAGATCAAATCATGTCAGTTAAAGGGTTTTCAATGACAGGAACATGCTCAACCGCAAAACTTCCTGAAGGCAGTTGAAAATGCATGACTGAAACACAAAGCATGGTCTAAACTAGAGGTAAGGATGAATCATTCCCTTGCAGAGAAGTGGGAGGGGTTTTAAAGAAAATGCAATGACATAATGAAATGAGTAGTATGAAGAACTTGGAGTCACACCATGTAGGAAAGCCTGGTGTTAAACACATTTCTCCTGCAATGGAACAGCTTGCCTGAGATCTCCCACAAGCAGCCAAACTCTCTGTTTTCACCACTGTTAGCTATAAAGAAAGGCTTCTCTGGTTAAGATTCTGGTTATCATTTTTAATATGGGTTTAAACAGAGGTAATTAGAAGAACAGAATATAGTATATACTTTCCTGGGACTGACTACATGTGTAGTTCTGAGGTTTGACCAAGAAGCCCATAGCAGCATGGATTCATTCACGACTGAAGAGCAAGCTTCACATCTAATTGAAGATTGCTTAATTATCCCTATCCTGCTGCCCTGTCACACAAATGAGTGCAGTTTCTATTGGAGTTTATAAGCATCACAGATGGGTAAGGCCATCGATACAGTTTCATTCCTAGAAGCCTGCACATACTGTCTTCTAGCTCTATGGTATCCAGCCGTCAGGATGTTTCCAATTCACTTCCAGCTGATTTTATATTTCATAACAAAGGTGGAAGGTGGATTATAGACTAATCAGTAGATTTCTATCATCTAAGTCCAAGACAGAAAAACAGCAACAATGGCAAGACTTCGTTGCATTGAGGACAGGCACCTTACACTTGGAACTGAGAATTTCTTTTGTAACACATAACATATAAGCACAACCTTATTTAGCAGTGCAGGGTATCTCTTCTCTCTCTGTCTCTGTCTCTGTCTCTGTCTCTCTCTGTCTCTCTCTCTCTCTCCCTCTCTTTCTCTCTCTCATATATATATATATATGACTATGCACTGAAGCAGGGTTGACAAACTAGTAGCCAACCCCATATACCATATTCACTGTCCTTCCTCTAGAATCACACCAGTACCCATAGTTTCTCATTTAAAGGTGGGTGATCCTGCAGTCATCACCCTTCCATTGTTGAGAAGTGGGATCTTATTTGTATTGGGCAGGGAAAGACATATGTGTGATTTCATGAGACCTCTGCTATATTTGTTCCAGTGGCCTTGGATTGGCCTGAAAATGCTTCTGGTTGGTGGCTCAGACTCTGAGAGCTTCCTGGGATCTAGGTGAGTTGAGACTGCTCATATTCCTATGGGATTGCTCTTCCCTTCATTTGTTCAATCTTTCCCATAGTTCAACCATAGGAGTCCCCTATTTTAATTCAATGGTAGGATGTAAGTATCTGTTTCTGTCTCAGTCAGCTGTTGGTAGAAACTCTTAGATGACAACCATGTCAGGCTACAATCTATAAGCACTGCCTTTACTTCAATCTCTCCCCCATTTTAGTCCCTGGCATTCTTTGACACTGGAACAGCTCTTGGTCAGAAATTTTGACTGTAAATTAGTAAGCCTGTCTCTGTGCTTGAGGCCCTGTCTATCTATCAGAGATGGACCCTTCAGGTTACCTCTCCCTAATGTTGGACATTTTGGCTAAGGACATCCCCATTGAGACCTTAGAGTCCCTCATCTCCCAGGTCTCTGGTACTTTTTAGAGGGTCCCACCCATCTCCCAACCCCCAATGCTCCTTATTTCCATTCATTCTCTGGGACATCTGGGCTTCTATCCTGTCCCTCCACCATACCTAATCCTGTTCCCCTTTTCTTTTCTCTCATGAAATTCCCTTACTTCCTCTGCCTCAAGTGATTATTTCCCTCCCTGTTCTAATCCTCACTTGGACCTTTCTGCTTCTTATACTTCTTTTGATTTTTGGTCTATAGGTTGTATCCTAAGTATTCTGTTTGTTTGTTTGTTTGTTTGTTTGTTTGTTTTGCTAGTATGCACAAATCAGGGTCTGAGTTATTAACACTCAGGATGGTATTTTCTGTTTCCATCCATTTGCTTGCAAAACTTATGATGTCCTCATTTTAATAGCTGGATAACATTCCATTGTACAAATGAACCACATTTTCTGTATCCATACTTCAGTTGAGGGACATCCAGGTTATTCACAGATTCCGGCTATTACAAATAAGTCTGCTATGAACATGGTGGAGCATGTGTCCTTGTGATGGGGCATCTTTTGAGAATATGCACAAAAGTAGTATAGCTGGGTCTTCAGATAGAACTATTTCCAATATTCCAAACAGATTGATTTCCAGAGTGTTAGTACTAGCTTGTTACCCCTGTAGCAATGGAGGAGTGTTCCTCTTTCATTACATCCTCCCCAGCATGTTCTGTCCCTGTATCACTTCTCAACTCACTAACTCAACACACCTGCCTTTTCCTGCCATCTTGACTCTTTCCTGTGCTGTTCTTGGGAGAATTTGGGCATATCCTACTCTGTCAAATCTTTTTCTGATTTGTCACTTTGTCTGCCAATCAATTAGAAGTCACTTTGACACATTTTGGGCATATGTACAGGAATGGTATAGCTGGGTAGTCAGATAGTATTATGTCCAATTTTCTGAGGAACTGCCACACTGATTTACAGAGTATTTGTACAAGCTTGCAATCCCACCAGCAGTGGAGGAGTGTTCCTTTTTCTGCACATCCTTGCCAGCATCTGCTGTCACCTGAGTTTTGGTTTCTTTGTTTTTTAGTTTTGATGTATTTTTTTTCTTTATTTACATTTCAAATGTTATCTCCTTTCCTAGTTTCCACTCTAAAAACCCCTATCCCCTCCCTTCTCTCCATGGTCACCAACCCACCTACTCCTGTTTCCTAGTCCTGGCATGTCCCAATACCAGGGCATAGAACCTTCACAGGACCAAGGGCCTGATCTCCCATTGATGACCTTACTAGGCCATCCTCTGTTACATATGCAGCTAGAGCAATGAGTTCCACAATGTGTTTTCTTTGGTTGGTGGTTTAGTCCCAGGTAGCTGTGGAGGTACTGGTTAGTTCATATTGTTGTTCCTCCTATGGGGCTGTAACCCCTTCAGCTCCTTGGGTCCTTTCTCTAGTTCCTTTTTGATCTTTGTTATTCTGACTGGTATGAGGTTGAATCTCAGGGTCCTTTTGATTTGCATTTCCCACATGACTAAGGATGTTGAACATTTCTTTTGGTGCTTCTCAGCCATTCTAGATTCCTCAGTTGAGAATTCTTTGTTTATCTCATTTTTAATAGGGTTATTTGGTTCTCTGGAGTCTAACTTCTTGAGTTTTTGTATACATTGTATATATTGTATATTATCTCTTTATCAGATGTAGGATTGGTAAAGATCTGTAAGTTGCCATTTTGTCCTATTGACAGTGTTTTTGCCTTGCCAAAGCTTTTAAATTTTATGAGATCCCATTTGTCTATAGTTGGTCTTAGAGCTTGAGCCATTGGTCTTCGGTTTAGGAAAATTTCCCCTATGATGATGTGTTTGAGGCGCTTTCCAAATTTTTCTTCTATTAGATTTAGTGTATATGGTTAAATGTGGAAGTCCTTGATTCCTATGGACATGAGCTTTGAAATGTTCCAACATATAACAAGGACACATACTCCACTATATTCATAGCAGCCTTTTTATAATAGCCAGAAGCTGAAAACAACCGAAATGTCCCTCAACAGAGGAATGGTTACAGAAAATGTGGTACATTTATACAATGGAGTACTAATCAGCTATTAGAAATAATTATTTCATGAAATTTGCATGCAAATGGATGGAATTAGAAAGTATCATTCTGAGTGAGGTAACCCAGTTACAAAAGAACATACATAATATGAACTCACTGGTAAGTGGATGTTAGCACAAAGCTTGGAATCCCCAAGATAAAAGTAACAGACCATATGAAGCTCTACAAGGAAAACCAAAGTGTGGATATTTCAGTCCTACTTAGAAGGGGGAACAAAATAATCACTGAAGCGGGGGTGGCAGTGGTATCTGGGAGGGACAGGAGAGGTATGTATAAAGGGGGGGGGCAAGATTAGGTGTGGGAGGAAACAAGGGGGATGCACATAGAGACAGGAAATTGAATGGAGGTGTGTAGCAGTGGGGGATGGGGAATTGGGGGTAGCCACTGGAAAGTCCTACATGCCAGGAAAGCAAGATGCTCCCAGGACCCAAAGGGAATGGCATTAGCTGAAATACCCAATGAAGGTGACAGAGAAACTCTAGAGACCATATCCAGAATTCAGTCATGGTCCCCAGTTGAGGGACTGGGCCACCCACCCATCTCAAAATTATTAACCTAGAGTTGCCCCTGTCTAAAAGAAATGCAGGGACAAAGAGGGGAGCAGAAACTTAAGGAAAGGCCATCCAGAGACTGCCCCATCTAAGGATCCATCCCATCTGTAGACACCAAACTCAGCACTATTGCTAATGTCAAGAACTGCTTCCTGACAGGAGCCTAATATAGCTGTCTCCTGAGAGGCTCTGCCAGTGTCTGGCTAATTCAGATGCAGATGCTCATATCACATCACAACCATCCATCTGACTGATCAAGGGTACTTCAATGTAAGAGTTAAGGGAAGGAGTGAAAGAGGTAAAGGGGTTTGGAGCTCCATAAGAAGAACAACAGATTCAACCAATCAGACTACCCTAGAGCTTCCAGAGTCTAAACCACCAACCAAAGAATACACATGGAGGGACCCATAACTCCAGCTGCATATGTAGCAGAGGATGTCCTTGTTGGACTTCTATGGAAGGGAGGCCCTTGATCCTTTATAAGCTTGATTCCTCAGCAAGGGGAAATGCTAGGGACGTGAGGCAGCAGATGGTGGGTGAGTGGGTGGGTTAGCACCCTCATAGAAGCAGGAGAGAGGCGTGATGTGATAGGGTGAAGTCACTTTGACACATGTTAGTTCCTTTTACAAACTCACAATACCTACATTGTTTGTCATAAAAGGTGTGTATTCATCATGCTTGTATTTCAGCCCAAGCATCCCTGGTGCTGGATTAAAATTTCCCTACAAGAACATATATTTATCCAAAAACATAATTTTAAATTATAATTTACAACAATAGAAAATGTGTATCATATAAGCATTATTTTTTAATCTATCTATACCATAAGTGTACTCCTAAGTGACCACCTCATTAACGTTTTTCTCCTAAAGTTTTCTGTTGAAAAGAAGAGCTGTCAGAATGGCTCAGAAAATAAAGTGTTTACTTCCAAAGAGTAAGGAACCGAGTCCCATCTCCAGCATCAATGTGAATGGCAAGGGCATTTACAATACTTAGCAATACTTAGCCATAGCTTCAGTACTGGAGAAATAGGGAGAGATGGAGTCCTGGGGTTTGCTTGCCAGTCCCTCTAGACTAATCAGTGAGAATTATTGAGAAACTGTGTCTAAAATACTGAGACATTGTTGAGGGAAGCACTGTGGGGACCACTGATCTCCACTTTTATGTAACTTATATACTAGTAATCATACTCATATGCAGGCACTTACACAGAACAGTTCAAACTGGCATAAAGCAACATGGATCGAGATTCAATAACCAAACATGGCTTTGCTCTGAATGTACTTTCTCCTATACTTGATTTCTCACATTTTTACTTTACAGCCCATTAAGATGTTAGCTTTGTCATTTATAAAAAAAAATGTCCTTGAGACAGGATATCACTTTAAATTTGTTATTGTTCATGTTAAATATTAACTTTTCAAATTTAGGTTTTTCTTATATATTTCATGGTTAATATTTGAAGGAGAATAGATTAGAAATTATATTTGTCATTTATCTTCCCATCCTTCATTATGTATAAATAAATGTGATCATTTAGCCTCAATTGATTTTTAGCTCAAGGAAATATAAATATAGAATGGATATGAATATCCTGTATTATTTTAACCAAATCTCCATCTAGAACCAATTTAGATTGATTGAATGCAATCTTTTTTTAATTACTTCCAAAAATACTCTCCAATTTGTGTTTTTAAGGACAGTTATTTGAGAGATATTCAATTCCTATATTTTATGTCCAAATTAATCCTTTTCTTTCTCTTTATGGAAGATCATGTCAAATAAGTATTACTTAATCGCTCTAGTTCTTGCATTTGTGCACTCTTTAAATTCAATATTTTGTTTTACATTTGTAAAAGTTCTATTTATTTTATGTGTATGTGTACACTGTTACTATCTTCAGATACACTAGAAGAACACATCAGATCTGATTACAGATGGTTGAGAGCCAGCATCTTGTTGCAGATAAATGAACTCAGGATCTCTGGAATTCTGAAAGAGTAGCCTGTGCTCTTAACTGCTTAGCCTTCACTTCAACCCCTTATTTTATTTCTTAAGGTGTGTGTGTGTGTGTGTGTGTGTGTGTGTGTGTGTGTGTGTGTGTGTGTGATGTGTGGTGAACTTGAGCAAAATGTTCATGAAGACCAGATGACTTAGAACTCCTTAAGGCATAGTTAAAATAGTTGTGAACTAATCAAAATGTGTGCTAGAAATTGATCTTGGTTCCTGTGCAAGGGCAGTAAACACTCTTTCATTGTGCTGCATACTGAGCCCTTTTGCCCCTACTCGTTTAGTATCTTAGGTTGTGTTCAAAATGTCCATTCCTACAGGGATATGTTTGAATGGCATTATCATATTTAATATATTCAATACAATAGATCTGGACAGATATTTTAATCTCATAGATAAAAGTCATTCTCTGTACATTCTTTTTTACTCTACCTGACTATCTGAAATGCAGGGAAATGCAATATGATGATGGAAATAATTTTATTTTCCCATCTGTCCAGTCTTATGGATAGATATAAGATGTCTTATGTGTGCCACGGTTGAAAAACACTCAAACATTGAATTAGGTCAAATACCTCTCATTGTTCTGTCACAAGGAAACTGGGAAAGATGGAGACTTTCGTGGTTGTTAGCTTACATAAGAGTTAATTTAACTGAAGTAAAAAAAAAAAAAAACAACTTATATTAATCGTTAGCATAAGCAACAATTCTATCAGAAACCTATGAGATGACATGTGTAAAGGCTGTGGGACACAAATGCAGAGTTAGCCTCCAGGAGCTAAAAATAGCACAGTAAGGACACGAGACGAATAATAAGCAGTGACATTTCCCAGAAACTGAGAAAGTTATCAGATTTTCTTCTAAATCTCACTGAGACATATTTTGTTTATTAAAATACTTGTTCAGTTTTAATAATTCCTAGAATTTATCTATAATGTGTTTTAGATTGACATCCAGTGGATTATTGAATGTTTACTCTGGATGTTTTGCAATATGAATATACTATTTTCAATGTGTCAATCTTATTGGTAACAATATAATTGTGTTCCAATTGACAAGGGAAGGAACTTACTAATAGCATCTAGAGCCAACATCCATGATAAGAGTCTAGGTTTGCACGGTGTACTTGAACATAATTTCCAAGTGCAATACTTGAGCTATTGCACAAGTAGCTACTTATTATCAAGCCTTGACTGTAACTAGTTCCACCACAGAAAAATAGAGGATAATGTTAGCATTCATAAAAATCTATGCAATTGTGCTCTTGCCTAGGGAAAGGAATAAAGAAAAAATAGATAAGAAACACAGTCCACCATAATTAAGTGAGAAAATGAAAAGTGCGGGGTGAGCCAGGGAAACAGAATCCTTGGCTGGTAACACTGAGCCCCAAACAGCTGGAGGCTATTTTGATTGCAACATAAAATAACCAGAGCCATCCCAGAGAGACTGCAGAATGGTGACTCTGAGGTTCCCTTATTTAGCAGGAGGAGAGACATTGATCCTCATTGAAACAGAGACAACCTTGCTCTCCAGGAAGTTTGAGCAAGCCAAATTAGACTTGATTGAGAGAATAAAGACTTGTCTCAGGAAGTTCAGCTTAGTGTGCATTGAAGAAGCTTATTTCCAAAGAGCATCCATGCCCTCTGATTGTTACTTACTTCCTATCTTAGAATCCGAATAACTTTGAAAATGCACACACACACACACACACACACACACACACACACACAAGTTTGGATCAGCTCTAAAAGAGTTTGTTAAAAGAAAGAAAACAAAATGGGTTTCTTACTCAAACCAGGTAAAAATGATCATGTGAATAGCTTTTGAATACCTTATGTATATTTCTTTAATTTCATGGAAATAAGTGTTATTTAGGGGAAAAATCCTACATGAAATAAATTATTGACATCATATATTAAAACTGAGATTTGCCATTTTTTATATCAATTTTATATATTTTTTGGTTCCAATAATTGCATCTACTGGTCACAGTGAATTTTTATTTTGTATTATCTGAACTAACCATAGTTCATTTTACTTTAAAAAATATTGTCTTTCACATTTTGAGTGTTTCTAGATCTTCCAAATCAAATAAGCTATGATAAGATATCTCTTAAATACTAAAGTTTATTTCTTATCTTCTGATACTTTTATTTATTTATAATCTAAAAGAAAGGACAAGGACTTTGTATGTAACTGTAACACTCATACTTGACCATAATTTCTCAATCAATATCTGCACTATATCTTCCCCTATCTTATTCTCCTCAGAAATATGCTACAATTATTTACATATATAATTATAAAAATACATAATATATAAAATATAATTCAGTAGATAATTCAGTTATATATATATATGTGTGTGTGTGTGTGTGTGTGTGTGTGTATCTATCTATATTTAGATAGATAGATATAGATATGTATATATATATATATATATATATATATATATATATATATATATACACACACACATTTTCCATTGATTTTGTTTACTTGAAAATAACACATATAACCAAAATCAGAGGAATTAAACTAGGCTGATAATTGTTTTCTTTTTTTTATAATGCATATTATATTTATTTACATTTCAAATGTTATTCCCTTTCCTAATTTCCCCTCTGCAAACCCTCTATCCCATCTGCCCTTCCCTTGCTTCTATGAGGGTGCTCCCCCAACAACCCACCCACTCCCACCTCACTGCCCTGATATTCCCCTATAGGGGGCATTGAACCTTCATAGGACCAAGGGATTCTCCTCCCATTGATGCCCAACATAGCCATCCTCTACTACATATGCAGCTGGATCCATGGGTTCTTTCATGTTTGGGCTCATATTTTTAATCTTAAATTTTATTACCNTGAGGGTGCTCCCCCAACAACCCACCCACTCCCACCTCACTGCCCTGATATTCCCCTATAGGGGGCATTGAACCTTCATAGGACCAAGGGATTCTCCTCCCATTGATGCCCAACATAGCCATCCTCTACTACATATGCAGCTGGATCCATGGGTTCTTTCATGTTTGGGCTCATATTTTTAATCTTAAATTTTATTACCCAAAACTTCTCCACATATTCATTTCAAAACAAACATATGCTATGGTAACATTGAAACATCCAACAAATAGAAACCACAGTTCATTGTATAACAAAACTTATACCTAGGATGCTACATAAAGTATTTGAAATATGTTTCCACTTTTGTTAAATACTTTCCAAGTTAATTTATTTTAGACATTCATGAAAATAAATGAATAAAAAATTATTATTATTTGAAATAAGTATGAAGTAAAATGTTGTGTTTTAATTTTGTGTTAAGTAAAAAGAATTGGGAATACAAATCAAACTAAATTAATTCAGTTATATTTGATAACTGTTTTCATATAATATTGACACAAAGTTTATTGTAATAACTAATAATTTTCTGATTAGATCTAAGTTCCACTCCACTAGATCGGACCCCAAACTGGCACTATTATTAGTCCAAGTCCCCATGACTAAATTTTTAAAGGTAAAAAGTGAAACCCTACTACAACTATTCTAAAAGGATAGAGCATAATACTAAAATGCCTCCTAAAAATGATTGCTGAACACACAGATGACGGCATCTCTCTATTTTGATGGAGAATCCTTTTCTTGATGAATAAGGCAATTAACACAGAAATTTGCAACTGTTTAGTGTGTGTGGAATATAAGACTTCTATACCACATATCTACATCCTACCTCCCTTCCCAAGATCCTTATAGGATCTTTGTAAAGGAAAATACAAAAGATGGTAAGAGCCAGTTTCAAGGAAACTGTTTCTACATACAATAATACTGGACAAAGCAATTGCTGAAATTACAGCTGCTATGGGAACCTGCACACACTCTTGCAAACTCAAACCAGACAAAATTAAACATGGAGAACTGGAAGTGGGGATAACATATCACTATTACTAGAGGAAGTATTGTCATTTGATGGTTGCTGAGAGAGGAGGAATTAGTTTACTTAATTGTGTGACCACCTGCAGGTTGATTACACACCAAGGCCAAGCCAAATCCCCATAAGTAGTTTAATGAAAACATTATTTTCAACAACCTCACAGTCTTGTTGTCTTGATAGGATCTGTAATTATGTAGCAACTGGGTTCTGCTTTGTGGGTTCTCCTTTGAAATCACTCATCACAAATTGGTACAACAAAATTGACACCATTTATATTTGTAAAGTTGTTCTTTCCTGTTTGGGGTCATAGTTAATTTATTCACATTATTCTTAAAAAGAAATCAGTGCCTGCCTTTAAGGGAGAGAGAACAACTGAAATATTCTTCTTGTTTAATCCGAATTAATCCGAATGGGAGACACATTAGTATGACTACTTTTACACGTTCAAAAGGACAATGAAGAAAAAAAAAAAAAAAAAAAGAGGACAATGAAGTACAAAACACGTACATTTTAACTCTTGATATGTATCTTACTAACATTAAGTAATATTTTGTTTCTTAATAACATCCTGCATTTGTTAAAATCAGATTTTAACTTGATGCATTATCTAATATAATTCTACAACAGAATTTTCAGTACAAATTGATCTATTAGTGTATCCTTTACCAGGAAAGAATCCATCTGATTTTGGAAAACCATCTACATAATTGGAGAAGAATGAGGTAAACAATTTCCTGAGCAGAGGAAAGCTAAAAGACACAATGATAAATCATTTGCCTTCTGGTTATTTTTAACACTGCTATTAGTTGTTGTTGTTGGTTGGTTGGTTGTTTTTTTTTTGTTGTTTTGTTTTGTTTTGTTTTGTTTTGTTTTGATTTTGCTCAAAGTTTTTGGACTTAATTTCCAATTTTAAGTGGTATGCAATGTCAGCTTTAAAATGTGGCATGTGGCTAATTGTTCAATCAAGATAGATTTTTATTACATAGAAATCTCTGAAGTGGATACTATTGCCATGTTCTTGAATTTAGAGTGAATATGTTGAGGGACTTTTTTTAATCTACTGTGATAGTGGTCATCAGTATATATATATATATATATATATATATATATATATATATATATATATATATAATCAGTCTATATATAAAATCTGTCTATATATACATTATTATATATATAATCAGGTTGAGGTATACTTTCTCCTTCCATAGCCTATATGTTATTTGTGACATTTATAATGATGTGATGGTGGCCTTTTTCAAAGACCATATCTGAGACTGTTGATATAACCATGTGATTTCTGATTTTGAGCCTACTTGTATGTTGTATTACACATATTAATTTCTGTATGTTGAAACAAAACTTCATCTCTGGAATAAAAACAAGTTGATCATGATGAAGGCCACTCTTAATACAATCTTGAATTTGGAAGACACAGGAAAGCAAATAGAGAACTAAAATCTGAGGAAGCTTTGACCAAATTAATCCAAGAAAAATAATTTTATTCCTTAATAATAGGCATTTTAATTGGCATACTGATGATTCTTTAAAACCTAGGATAGTTATTCACAAAACAAATAAACATAAACATGAGGAAAAGATGTATAATGAAGTGGGTTGTAAAGTTATAGATCAAGATAGGAGAGAGAATAGTGAGGATTGGAGGTATGAGTGCTATATAGACAAATAGATGACTTAAGTCTTAATGATGATCCTATAAGAATTCTTAAAATTATCTCTGTGATTATTAAACTCTTTTATAATGGGACTGCTATTAGGTCCTGATAGTCAAAACTGCAATGAGAACTCTGACAGTCTCCCAAGTGTCACCAGTTAATTGCTCTTAGAAGGTAACCAGACTGTCTCCTACTCACATTTTGGAGCACATTTTGGAGGTTGTAAAACAATTAACCAAAGGTCACTAACGATTTATTGTAGGTGCTAAGACAGAAGATAAAATACCAACTGGGTTTATCTATACAAAACTTCACTAATAACTTAGTTATGGTTTTAAACCTTCAGTGAACCTGTGGAGCTGAGACAGGTGATAGATGTTTAGCCAGATAATTACTCCTAATTAATGAATGAATGATATGCATGTAAATATTCGCTGTTGTAAACTTCTATTTCAATTTATGATTTGATTTTTTTATGTGAACTTGTAACATGTGATCAGGAGAACTATGATCATCAAGAGAGCTAAGATCAATAGAGGAGACTTTTTTGCTTTTCCCCACTTATACTATAATCTTTTCCCTTTCCCCACTTAGAGAATTTTCCCCTTTACCCACTTAGGATCTTTCTGCTTTCCTCCTTAGATAGCTTTCATAGGAAACTTTTTGCAACTTTATAAAAAAAAAACTCTATAACCACTTATGTAAGTGTCTTCTCTTTGAATTCAGACTAGCAGGCTGAAAGTTAGAGCCCAGCAGTTCCTGCTGAGATAGAACAAAGTCTGCATTGCTTAATCCTTCCCTGTTAGGCTACAGGTGTTAATCTCCTAAACCAGCAAGCAGTCTTTTACCCTCAGAAAGAGCAAGAAAGTTTTTTGGACCTTTTAGAAGCTATCATCAACATTTCCATGGAATTAGAGAGCTAGAGAGCCCTGAGACCCTCAGACTTTGAAGCCATCACTAGACTCCTACTCTGTGACTTCATCGCTACCCTGGCCCAGGCTGGAGGCCCCCTGCAAGGGAGTAGTGCTTTTTCACTCATGTATGTTCCCTTGTTATTTTTGTTTTCAAAGTTACTGGAATTAAGATTCTGCCCATCACCCAGGCTAATATAAACTGGAAAACTGCTGTGACATTAAAACACAAACTCTTAATGAAGGACTGCATTGCAGACTTCTCATGTCATTCTCTTAAGAACCAATTTAACAACTGAATGAAATTGAACTCATCAAAGCAAAGATAATGCTGTCAGTCTAACCACACTTGCCATTTTATTTTTCTTTTCCATTCATGATATTTGGGATACCAAACAGTTGAAGTTGAATAAACTACATCTATTTTTAGAGAGCTATTTTAAATTTGTCTTAGGGACATATACTTCAGTAGGTGTCATTCTTGGATTTTGTAGTCTCTTTTAATATTGAATATGTGGGTTAACCACATAAAAATATTTATGAAGAAAAAGTCTTAATGATTAAGGAGTATCATATAAATATGGTCCTTAGTACATAATATGTAATCAATGTAAGTTAACCTATTCTTATATAATCATATTTTAATATATTTGAATGATAAATGTTTAATCATTATAATTCCTATAAATATTAGCATTTGTGATTGATATATTTTATTATAAATATATCTTTATTTTGAAATTAATATAATACAAAGACCACTCAACTTCTTTTCAATGACTATAGTCAAAATTTTGGATTCATACACTTGAGTTAATCAAGTTGTGAAACATGTCTATAGCATCAAGAAACCCCACTATAGGCACAGTGTTAGTACCCACTATAGGCACAGTGTTTGTACACTGTATGTAAAGTTTACCCTTGTGTTATTTGAATGCTGATTTCTCTGACCTCTTATTTTGCTTTAATCTAGACATGATATTGTAATGCTTATAACAAAAATCCCCTGTCTCAAGTTTGTGTAAACAATTCTTATCAATTATTCTCTGCCTTGTCAATGAATGTTTATCACCCAATGGGCTGGACACAATAGAGAACAGGGAGGTCAATCCTCCAGCTGGAGAAAGGAGGAAAAGAGAGAGGGAAATTCAGTTCTGCCAGGAGGATGGAGGACTTGTAGTCAAAAGGAAGGGGTCAGGAGAGAGATCATGGAAACACACCCGAAGCACAAAGTGCCACATAAAATAATAATATGCAAGTATCATGGGAGCTGGGAGGTAGCAAGGTTAACATAGAAGGCTAAGCTAGATCATTTTGCTGCTCATGGATAGAGGTGTTTTTAAATAAATCTTGGTTTCTCTGTGTGGTTATTGGGGACTAATATAAGGTAAAGAAATACACCCATCAGATTATCTTACTGTAATATTTATATTAAAGATAATTCACTTAAGCCCCATAAAGTCAAAATGACTGTGATTGTAGGTTTCAGGGAATTATTGAAATGGTAGTAATTCAATTTCTCACTCTGTCCTTTGATGAGAAGCCTCTGAAATGTACACCTAAACTCTCTAAATATTTAGTGCAGGTCTCAGATACAGAAATTACCTCTTTTACAGGAGATGGACTTTGAAACTTACTTTTATCTCCAAGCAACTAGCACCAATGGCAAAGTTTACTGCTAATGTTTAGAAGCTTCCCTAAATGAAAGATGTTAGTCTGGACAAGGTGAGAAATCAAGAGCTTCTGAATACATCACTGGGTAAAAGAACTTTTAGGAGCCCATTTTCATGTATGTATAATGCACAATTTCTAAAATGAATTAAAGTTTGAATAAGCTTTAAATAAGACATTGGGAAGATGTAAGCATAACTGCTTTACTCTTAATCAATGCAACTTGTGATGAGGTAATGAAGAGCAGGCAATCAGTCAGAGCCCAATCTACCCAAATGAAATCTCAAACAACAGAGGATTTAGTTATATTTTTACTTTAGTTTGTGTTAGGAGAAATGGGCAATGTAAGTGCTATGTATATTTAATGTGTTAACAAAATCAATTTATCATGTTTTAAATATTGGAAGAAGTTAATATAAGAACCCATTCTATACACAAAAGCAATTATAACTAAAGAGAATATGCAGACTAAATAAAAAAAAATCACACATGGTAAATTTTAGATGTGTATTTAAATTATTTTAACCAACTTCATTTGACTGTTTTAACTTTTTTTCTTCATAACTATTTTTTTTTTCTTTTTAACTTTTTTATTTGCTAACTCTCTAGACATTAGGAAAGTGCTTAAAATAGAAGTTTAGTATGGGCAGCAATGAGATGTCTTGTGACATTCTTTCTTTCTTTATTTATTTCTTTCTTTCTTGTTTTCTTTCTTTCTTTCTTTCTTTCTTTCTTTCTTTCTTTCTTTCTTTCTTTCTTTCTTTCTCCATATTCCATTCGCTGGCTCCCCAACCCACACTCCAACTGATCCACATCCCACAGCTCCTCCCCACCCTCCCTGTCTCCACATGGATGCCCCCACCTCCCACCCCACCTGATCTCTAAACTTCCTGGGGGCTCCAGTCTCTTGAGGGTTAGGTGCATCATCTCTGAATGAACACAGACCCAGAAGTCCACTATCGTATGTGTGTTGGGTGCCTCATATCAGCTGGTATGTGCTGTCTGTTTGGTGGTTCAGTGATTGAGAGACATTGGGAGTCCAGATTAATTGAGACTACTAGTCCTCCTACAGGATCGCCCTCCTCCTTAGCTTCTTTCAGCCTTCCCTAATTCAACAATAGGGGTCAGCTGCTTCTGTCCATTGGTTGGGTGCAAATATCTGCATCTGACTCTTTCAGCTGCTTGTTGGGTCTTTTGGAGGGCATTCATGATAGGTCCCTTTAAGTAAGCATGCCATAGCTTCAGTAATAGTGTCAGGCCCTGGGACTTCCCCTTGAGCTGGATCCCACTTTTGCCCTGTTGCTGAACCTCAGGCTCCTCTCCATTTCCATCCCTGTAATTCTTTCAGATAGAAAAATTATGGGTCAGAGGTGTGACTGTGGCATGGCAACCCCATCCCTCACATGATGCCCTGTATTCCTGCTGGAGGTAGGCTCTATAAGTTTCCTCTCCCTACTGTCCAGCATTTGATCTAAGGTTCCTCCCTTTGAGTTTTGAGTTTCTTACCTCCAAGGTCTCTGCTACATTCTGGGGGGTCCCCCCAACCTCCCTTTTTCCTGAGGTTGCCTGTTTCGATTCTTTCTGCTGGCCCTCGGGTCTTCAGTCCTGTTCATTTGTTTATTTGTTTGTATAGCTACGATCCTCATGTCATTGGTCTGCAACATGGGCTTTTTTCTTCCCCTGCCTCCCATTGCATTAACTGGAGATAATTGAAGTAGCCCAAAGCTCAGCACTGTTAAAGCATTGCATTTTAAAGTATATGTCCTTATTTCAGTAAAGAATAAACATTAAGTTATTTTGTTTTTATTGTAAAAACTGACTTTGGCTTGGGTAATGTATTCACAGATGAATAGAACACTGAGAATTGACATCCCTATTGAGAAGTTGAACTCCATGGGCTTAATCTTTCTGTCTGTACAGAATTCTAGTTGGTCTGCCTTTCTATGTAACTTGGCAATTTTTTTGAAGCTTTTAATATTCTTCTATTGTTGTTATTCTGTATATTTAATATTTTGTTTATGTTGTGCCTGGGGGTGATAAGAGTACTTTCTTTCCTAGTCTAACCTATTTTGTGTTCTATAAGCTTCTTGTACCTTTATAATCATCTCCTTTATGTTGGGTAGTTAGACTTCAACACAACACTACATATTTCAGTTTCATATTCAGGGAGTTAGACATATAAATATATATAGCATGTTAATTTTAAAAAGTGTTAGGTTTGTATTTTATTATATATTATTATCCCTTAGAAACCTGGTATTTATTGTTGTTGTTAATTTTTGTTTTGCTTTGCTTTTGCTAATGAAAGACATGAAGCAAGTGCATCCATAGGGGTAAAAGTGGTATATAACTGGGAGGCCTTGAAGGAAGAGAACTCATAATCAGGATATATTATGTAAGAGAAAAGAATCTATTCTCAATTAAGGGACCAAAATAAAACTTCATGCCCTTACAAAGCATGAAAGTTCTAGAATGGATAACTTAAAAAGGTATTAGAAGTCCACAAATGTCTCAAGGTAAATAAAAAATAGCAGAGTAAAACAGGAAGGATTGGTGATATCTTGCTTCATTTCTGTTGAATTATGAACTTGTATGACATCTTTAGGGGCCCTTCTGACTTATAGAATCCCCATTGAGAAGTCAGGTATAATTTTAATTGGTCTGCCTTTCTATGCAACTTGGCCATGTTTTTTCTTTGAAGCTTTTAATATTCTTCTGTTGTTGTTTTGTACATTTAATATTTTGATTATGGTTTGCCTGGGTATGATAAGAGTACTTCTTTCCTAGTCCAACCTATTTTGTGTTCTGTAAGCTTCTTGTACCGTTATAATCATCTCCTTTATATTGGGTAGTTAGACTTCAACACAATACTGAATCTGATAGTACATGAAGGGGAGAATAGCTTTGAATGCATTGACACAGGATACATATTCCTAAATAGAAGAGTAGCTTAGGTACTCATATCAATAATTAGTAAATGGAAACTCATGAAATTGAAAGCAAAAGGGCACTGTAAAAAAACTAAAACAGCATCCTGCCAATTGGAAAAGATTGTCACCAATACCTCATCTGACAGAGACTGAGGAGACGAGCATTAACAAACCAAATAATCCAACTGAAAAATGGAGTACAGATCTAAAGGGAACATTCCCAACAGAAGAATCTCAAATGGCTGAGAAGTACTTTAAAATGTTCAACAATCTTAGCCATCAGTAAAATGGAAATCGAAGCAACTCTCAGATTCTATTTATGGCTGTCAAAATAGTTAAGTTTTTCTTTTTAAAAAAATGTAAAAATGGCTATTGTGCCAAAAGCTATCTACAGATTCAATGCAATCCCCATCAAAATTCCAACTCAATTCTTCAAGGATCTAGAAAACACAATTAGCAAGTTCATCTGGAATAACAAAAAACCTAGACTAGCGAAAACTCTTCTCAACAATAAAAGAACCACTGGTGGAATCACCATGCCTGACCTCAAGCTGTACTACAGAGCAATCATAACAAAAACTGCATGGTACTGGTACAGCAACAGACAGGTAGATCAATGGAATAGGATCAAAGACCCAGAAATGAATCCACACACCTATAGTCACCTAATCTTTGACAAGGGAGCTAAAACTATCCAGTGGAAAAAAGACAGCCTTTTCAACAAATGGTGCTGGCACAACTGGCAGCTATCATGTAGAAGACTGGGAATTGATCCATTCTTATCCACTTGCACTAAGGTCAAGTCTAAGTGGTTGAAGGACCTCCACATAAAACCAGAGACACTGAAACTTATAGAGGAGAAAGTGGGGAAATGCCTCGATAATATGGGCACTGGGGAAAAATTCCTGAACAAAACAGCAAAGGTTTGTGCTGTAAGATCAAGAATTGACAAATGGGACCTCATAAAGTTGCAAAGCTTCTGTAAGACAAAAGATACTGTCAACAGGACAAAAGGGCCACCAACAGATTGGGAAAGGATCTTTACCAATCCTAAATCAGATAGAGGACTGATATCCAATATATATAAAGAACTCAAGAAGGTGGACACCGG
This sequence comes from Mus minutoides, assembly GCA_902729485.2. Lineage (NCBI taxonomy): Eukaryota > Metazoa > Chordata > Mammalia > Rodentia > Muridae > Mus > Mus minutoides. The sequence goes on from LR750865.1 coordinate 62,148, forward strand.
AAAATCAAATATCCTCATTAAAAAGTGGGGCACAGAGTTAAACAAAGAATTCTCAACTGAGGAATATCAAATGGCTGAGAAGCACTTGAAAAAATATTCAACATCCTTAATCATCAGGGAAATGCAGATCAAAACAACCCTGAGATTCCACCTCACACCAGTAAGAATGGCTAAGATCAAAAATTCTGGTGACAACAGATGCTGGCGTGGATGTGGAGAAAGGGGAACACTCCTCCATTGTTGGTGGGAATGCAAGCTGGTTCAACCACTCTGGAAATCAGTCTGGCGGTTCCTCAGAAAATTGG
>LR750865.1:64272-120988 GCA_902729485.2 Mus minutoides
TGCTCTATCTTACTATATTTCATTTTGCTGTGTTTTGTGTTTGATTGCTATCTCTTAGAGGCCTCTTCTGATCTACTGAGAGGCAGAAAGTAAGTGGATCAGGATGGGCAAGGGTATGAGGAGGGGAACTGTAATCAGGGTACTAATATAATACATACATACATATATATATATATATATATATATATATATATATATATATATAACTCAAGAAGTTGGACTCCAGAAAATCAAATAACCATATTAAAATGGGGTACAGAACTAAAAAAAAAGAATTCTCTCTCTCTCTCGTTGTTATTGTTTATTTGTTTGTTTGTTTTTTGAGATAGGGTTTCTCTGTATAGTTCTGGCTGTACTGGAACTCACTTTCTAGACCAGGCTGGCCTCAAACTCAAAAATCTGCCTGCCTCTGCCTCCCAAGTGCTGGGATTAAAGGCATGTGCCACCATGCCCTGCTTAAAAAAAAAAAAAAAAAAATTCTCAACTGAGGAATACTGAATGCCTGAGAAGCACCTGAAAAAAATGTTCAACATCCTTAATTACCAGGGAAATGAAAATCAAAACAATCCTGAGATTCCACATCACACCAGTCAGAATGGCTAAGATCAAAAATTCAGGTGACAGCAGATGCTGGTGAGAATGTGGATTGTTGGTGGGATTGCAAGTTTGTACAACCATTCTGGAAATCAGTCTGGCGATTCCTCAGAAAATTGGACATAGTACTACGGGAAGATCCAGAAATACCTCCCCTGGGCATATATCCAGAAGATGTTCCAACTTGTAATAAGGACACATGCTCCACTATGTTCATATCAGCTTTATTTATAATAGCCAGAAGCTGGAAAGAACCCAGATGTCCTCAACAGAGGAATGGATACAGAAAATGTGGTACATTTACACAATGGAGTACTACTCAGCAATTAAAAACAATGAATTCATGGAATTCTTGGGCAAATGAATAGATCTGGAGGATATCATCCTTAGTGAGGTAACCCAATCACAAAAGAACTCACATAATATACACTCACTGATAAGTGAATATTAGCCCAGAAACTTAGAATATCCAAGATACAATTTGCAAAACACATGAAAGTCTAGAAGGAAGACCAAAGTGTGGATACTTTGCTCCTTCCTAGAACTGGGAACAAAACACCCATGAAAGGGGTTACAAACACAAGGTTTGGAGCTAACACAAAGGGATGGACTAACCAAAGACTATCCCACCTGGAGATCCATTACATAATCAGTCACCAAATCCAGACACTATTGCATATGCCAGCAAGAGTTTGCTTAAGGAACCCTGATATGTCTGTCTCATATGAGGCTATGCCAGTATCTGGCAAATACAGAGTGGATGCTCACAGTCATCAATTTGTTGGAACACAGGGCCCCTAATGAAAGAGCTAGAGACAGTACTCATGAGCTAAAGGGGTCTGCAACCCTATAGGAGGAACAACAATATGAGCTAACCAGTACCCCCAGATCTGTGTCTCTAGTTGCATATGTAGCAGAGGATGGCCTAGTAGGCCATCAATGAAAGGAGAGGCCCTTGGTCTTTCGAAGATCATATGCCCCAGTACAGGGTAATGCCATGGCCAGGAAGCTAGAGTGGGTGGATTGGGGGGCAGGGTGGCATGAGGGTATAGGGGGCTTTGGGGATAGCATTTGAAATGTAAATTAAGAAAATGTCTAATAAAAATACCTTAAAAAGAAAGAATTCGTATTTAATAAAAGTCGATAATACTCCAAACCACAAAGGGCATAGCAGCAAAGAGAAAAGAACAAAATATTCAAGATACCAAAATACAAGAAGACTTGTAGGAAAAAATATTGTAGGGAATAATGCTACCTGATTTCTTTGGACTTATTCTACATTTGAGGGTTGTCCATTTGGTGAATTTTCTGTCTGTAAATAAAATTTTGCCAAATGTATTTGTCTATAGGTTTTCTTTAACTAGTCTAATAATGAACTCAGGAGTGTGCTCAAATGAGGGTTGGAATCAGGTTGAGGCATGATCACCCTAAAATTCCTCTGTGATCCTCAGTGTCCATCGGCATGAACTCATCTCAAACTACTGTAAAATAGAGAAAGGGGGTTGTAAAATCATATACTTGGGATGTTCAGAATAACACGAATCTATGCAGAGCTGTATATAGTAATTCTTCACTTTCTGTCTCAAAGCAATTCCTTTAGTCTTGGCTATATTCTCAAAACAGTCTTCCAAATAGTGAAAAATAACTTCCATAAACCTGTCCAAGATCATCAACTTCATTACAGCGATATTAGACTTACTACCTTCTTTTAACAACCATCAAAGAGATATTTCCCCTGAAGAATGAAATTTTGATATAAGGAAGCATACAAATTAACAAATCCATGACCAGTACACACTGTTCGATTGTGAGGTAACATTTTTTTCCTTTAATACATGGTTATTAATAGGGTTAATGTCAGAAGTGTAAAACTAAACTGAAAATTGAAAGGTTTATCCATTAGAGTTATTCTCTACATTCTAATATATTCATCTCATATAGTATGTCATTTATTTTCTACATTATTTCACCACAACTACAGTCATTTTGTCATTGTAGGTTTATATAATTTCTCCTTTAGAGCATATGACTTTTCAGGATGCTACATGTCTTTCGTAGGGTTTTACTGCTGTGAACAAACACCATGACCACGGACGGCACCTCTTATAAGGACAACATTTAATTGGGGTTGGCTAAAGTTTCAGAAGTTCAGTTCATTATCATCAAGGCAGGAACATGGCAGCATCCAGCCAGGCATGCTGCAGGACTAGATGAGATTTCTACATCTTCATCTGAAAGCTGCTAGTGGAAGACTGGCCTCCAGGCAGCTTGGGTGAGCATCTTAAACCCATGCCCACAGTGACACACCTACTCCAACAAAACCACAACTCCTAAGAGTACCACTCCCTGGGCCAAACATATAATAACCATCTCACTCTTAAGAAAATACTTTTTATATCTGTCACCTGGCTTAATGATCTATATTTATTAAGGGATCAGAATACAATAATTGATAACAAACACTTTCAGGAAAGGTTGTTTATTAGTGAATATAAAATATTTCTTTTTTGATAAGCATATATCATTTAAGATAAGGGCTTGATATTGAAGTAATTTGTAAGTATCATGTCATTTAACTGAAAGCTATGCGATGAAAGACAGCTATGCACATAAATATTGATCTCATCAGCTCAGCCTCTGTAAATGTTGCTTTCATTTCCCCAGATGAAGGTTTGAGACAAGATTCATATGTAAGCTTTGTGATTATACCACTTGGGCTGAGCCCAGAGCACTTCATTCTTTGTTTTAAGTATCTTTAGGCCTAAGCCTGGAAGCTCAAGCCCTTATACAATCTACTCTTCCAAGATTACAGATTCAATATGGCTTCACTTGGCCTCGGACTGAATTGTGATGCTTGGCCTCATACAAACTTTGGCAATATATTTACGTCTTCTGGCTTCTTCTCATTCTTGAGCTGACTCTGTCTTTCACCAGTATCAGTAGGTATATCCTATCTCTGACTCATTCTGTCAACTCTTTCTCTGATTTGTCACTTTTTCTGCCCCTCAGTTAGATGTGACTTACACACATGGGTTCCTTCTTCTACAAACTAGAACTAATAAACCTTCATTGTTAGGTATTAAAGGTGGCTACTGGAAGGTTGTCTGTATCTCAGCCAGATCACACTGTAATCCAGGACTTGTCTGTATTCTGATCATATCAAAAGAGTCCTAGAAAGTCTTTTGATGTGATCTCTCTTACCAGAGCAGCCATGTTGCTGAATTAGAATTCCTCAACAAATCTCTATTCTTCTAAAGACCGAAAATTGATTTGTTCGGTGAAGTTGCATATAAACAGAAGAAAATCGTGACCTTCTGCAACAAAGAAACATGATATTTACTAAATTATAAGGCTTAAAGGAACATATCATTTAATAAACTGGAAATATTGGTGACATTTTATAGTTTAAATGTGAAATGAAAGGGCATTCATCAGGATCCATAGAGTTCTGAAAACAAAAGAAATTGCCTTCTTTAAACTGCATTAAGTGGCTGACCACAGCTTCTCCACATTGTTGATTATTCATGAAGGACCTGAATAGCTCTCAGCTGGCTTACATCATCCCTTGTCTCTTCCTACTCTGTACCCTTCTCTTGGCCTGGACTTACTTGGGTACATTCAAAGCCTCCATCACCTTATCGTTCAATTCAGCCTGAGTTATCTCTGCAATTCCTGAACCTATTTCATAGCTCAGAGTATTTTGCATCCAACTCCCAGTTGAGACTTGGACTGCTTCTCCCTAGTCCTGACTCTGCAACCCATGAATGGAGCTGAGTGTTTAATACAAGCAGAAAAGTTATTGTATGCCATGCCCTGTTCTTTTGCTTCTAAATCCAGAGGAGTGTGTCTCCATGGAAAATAAAGAGGAAAGAGGAACAGGAAGCAATGGGAACGAAAATGCTGCTTGCTGTGCAATAAATGACCAACTGAAAAGAAATCACTGAGGAAATGCACAAAAGCTACTGTTGAGAACAGGGACAACCAGACTGTAGATGAGAGGAATAATCTAACATACTCTAGAGGGCCCAGGAAAACGTCCTCTGGAGTATGTTAGATTGCAGCTATTCTCCAGGTGTGAACTGGGAAACCTTGGGTGCTTGAAGACCATCCCAGATTACAGACAATGAAAATGGAACTATATTCACAATAAACTAAAATGTTTTCTGTCTCTTCTCATTTTTTTTTTTATCTTTCAGCAACATGCATTATTCTAATTTACCAGAGGCTCCTTCCATGAAAGTGCCACCTGCTTATTCTAATTTAACTACCTAATGTGACAAACATACAGGAACACAAGCTAAACAAATGAAAGCCTCTCACTCATCAATGTAGGCACTCCTTTGTTTTGTATGAATCTGATTTAATGCATTCTCATTAGCCAGATACTGTATACAGTGTACGTTAAGCAAAGGATTTTCCTGAAAAGAGAAGGCTTATTTCCAGTCCTCTCTGTGAGATCCTACAGAATTAATTTGATTATTAATTATTTACATCTTGATATAAAGAACAGCTAAAATTTTACTTATTTCTACGTCACAGAGTAACTGTGAGTATTTCGTGACTATTAAGTTCATGTACATGAGATAGGCTGTAGCAGTGGGAAGACTTAATCCTATAATGACATTAATAACCTCTGACATGCCGGTACCTCTCTCCCAAAAAGCTGTGCTCTACATTGATGATGTCTGTTAATTAATTTAACCTTACAGCCACTTGACAACTTAGCCACCGTTCTGACCTGCATTATACATTCGAGAATAATTGAAATCTAGGGAGTGTAATTTTGTTTTAGAATTAATGAAATTTATTTTAGAGTGCATTTAGGTTTGTAACAAAGTAGAACAAAAGCCCAAGAAGCTTTGATTCACCCACGCCTGCAGATGAAAATGTGTTCCACTGGCAATATTTTACACCAGAGCTGTGTATATGATCATTATCATCATCATCATCATCATCATCATCATCATCATCATCACCACCACCACTACCACCACCATCATTATCATTATCAACACCTTGGTTCTTACACAGCTTCTAGATTATGTTATATATTAGAGTAGAATAGTGACTGTTATACATTCCAATGATTTAGGAAATATGCAATGATATGTGTGTTCCATGTCCACAACATTGTAGTATGGAACAGAACAGTTTCACTTCCTTAAAAAATCTTCCATGTTTGGTCCACCTAATAAACCCAAGTTTTAAAACTGAAGATACTTTCCCACTTTCCATGGAAGGCAGGAGCTGATAGGCACTAATTGTTCTATAATCGCTACATGCATACAACATTCCATATCTCCATATCGACACACAATGAAAAAAATAAAACGTTATTTTTTAAAATATGTTCTCCTTATTTGGTCTCTTTTCTTAAACACTAAATATATACTAGACTTAGTAAGAATTTTTAAAATTTTTATTGAATTTATCCATTTTATTCTGAGTGCTTTGCTTGTGGGTGTGTATGTATACTGCATGCAATATAATAGAAACAGCCCAAAATCATACAAATCTCTGAAATTTCATAAGTAATATCTTTGCAAATACCTAGAAAATGGAATCATATTTTGTGTGGATCCATAGATTACACAATGTAAAATTGATAATTATGGATCAGCAGAGGGGCTCGTGGGAATAAGCACTTGCTGTCTAGAATGGCATTCCTGTTTGATGCTCTCAGAATCCATGTAAATGTGAGAGGAGAGGCCTGCCTGCACAAACTGTTCTTTAGCATGTGTGCACCTATATATGCAGAAGCACACATAAACTTACAATGACAAAAATTAATTGTGTTCATCGCTTAAAAGAAACTTGGCAAAATGACCTGTGAAGGAAATAATTTCACTTCACTGATGTTGATGGTATATTTCACTTCATGTTTCCAATTGATAAAGAGCAGGACACCAACAAAACTTACCTTTTTCCACTTCTTCCTTTTCACAGCACAGATATACACGCAGAAATCCGAAGACACAATGAAATCCTCATTCCTCTTATGTTAGAAGAAGCAACACAGTTTAATAGTAAACACTTCTGTTCTTACCCCGGTACTCAGTCACACAAAATACACTCAGTATGGAACTTGAAATTGATTTACTATTACATAGTTGTTAGTTTATAAGTTTCAAACATATTTTGAATACTAATTTGAGTTCCATGTCACTAGTACATTCCACAAGGAGGTACGTAGACAGTCTCTCACCTCCAGGATCCTTTTATCATCTTAATAATACACTGAGGGCACTTCTAGTTCTTACTGCCTAGATTTTTTTTTTTTTTTTGGGGGGGGGGATGTTTCATTTCTGATAATATAATCTTGTTTGTGGCACAATTGGAACAATCCAGCAAGGTTTGGGTAACACTACTAACACAGTGTTTGATTAGATGGACTGATGAAATGATCATCAACAATTCAACAGGGATTAAGTCTCATGATTATTGTCAATAACCACATGAAGCTGCTGATGTCTTTTTTCTCATAAAGCAAGAAAATAAACTAATTTTCTGAAAAAATAAAAGTTGTGCCATCCAGAGATAAACAGACAAAGGATAAGGCATTCAAGCTGTTTCAGTAAAGAACAGAGTGTAAAACATGCACGCACACACACACACACACACACACACACACACACACACACACATAAACACATACACACATACACTAACATACACATTAGCACACATACATACATACATAATACACACACACACATTAGAACACACAAATACACACACACACACACACACACACACACACACATTTTTGATGGTCATCCCTTCTTCCCAGAGTCTTTAACGCTGACTTTCTATAGGCAGCCACGGTCCCTTGCAGCCACACCTCCATGCAGTCACCACTCCCCTCCATTACAAGATGGAGGGGAGGTTAGGCTGGCTGTCAGATGAAAAAGCCCAGTGTGCATGTGTGGCTCTCCTAAAGTGATAGCCCCTCCTGAACAGGCTATATGCTAATGAGGTGTAGTCTGCTGCACCAATCCACAATCACTAGGACACCCTCCCCTTCCCTGGGAGGGTATATAAGCAGCAGCTCTCCCACTGCTTGGGGTCCTGGGCAACTGCAATCATGGCTCTCCTGAGTAAAGGCTGTTTGAGAAGATCCCGGTGGTAGCGTGTCTTTCTTGCTGGTCGAGTGAGGCGTGTGGCAACTTTCAATTTATTAGTATGAATATATTATCTTATACCTTTTCCTGTTTACCTTTTTGGCATTTAGTCTGTAACCAATTTCAATTTCAAATAACTGCAAACCCTTTTACTCCTAATGTCTTCCTCTTACTCCCAATATATCTTCAGAATAAAGCAAAAGCAAATATTGAATTTATAAGTAGCTTAGTTGTCAAAAGATAATTAATGAACTAATAATTTTTTCAGACCAAAATACAGATTCAAATTATATGCTAGCAAATATTATTCTCTTAAATATTTCTGTCTAGAATTCTTTTTTTTTTTTTTTTTTTTTTTTTTTTTTCCTGAAAGACATTTACCTTGTTAGTAATTGCCCACACAGTCAAAAATGTCAAGGCATTCAAAGTTCGTCAAGTTGAGTTTTATGGATGCTGATGTAATTGGTGGATTTCTATCACTGAAAAACCACAGAGAGTAGCCTCAAGTGTAAACAAGGCCTCGGGACACAATGTTAAAACACACCACATCTTGGAAAGGGCAATGAGCCTCCCAGGAAACAGATGTGAAGGATCATCAAAATGTCACATCTTTGTTAGTAAATTTTCTGCAAAATGTGACCTTGAGTCCCCAGAGTATCTTTATAAACAGATTTTCCTACAAGAAAATGCAAATGCAAATGCAAGTATTTCCAAATTCAATGAGCATAGGTGATGTTGAAATATGATTTTGTCAATTTGTTTTATGTTTATTGACTTGTGTGTTTATGCTTATGTGTATAGCATGGTCTCTCTCTCTCTATTTGTCTCTCTCTCTCTCTCTCTCTCTCTCTCTCTCTCTCTGTGTTTGTGTGTGTGTGTGTCTGTGTGTCTGTGTATCTGGATGTATGGGATAGCATAGGTGTATAGGTCAGAGAACAACTTTGAGAACTATTTTCCTTCTGTTGTGTGAATTATAAGGATAAACACAATCAGGTCATCAATCCTGACTGTAAGCACCTGGATTCCTTGAACCATCTTGCCAGCCTTAAAATATGAAACCTATAATTAAGTTAGTAAATGTACTGCAGAAAAAAACATGTTTTCTTTTAAAAAGTGAATGTACTAGATTGATTACAGACAACATTGATATTTTTTCTCAATTTTCCTTTGCAACAATATGTTTCTTTCCCTTACAGGAAGCAATCCTGAGCTCTTCCCTAATAGCAGAACTGTTCCTTCACTATATCCTTGTCAATTTAACAGTTGTTGACACAACTTCAGCACATTAATTTCATGCTTTGAGCTTATAAGTTGAATAAGTGATCCTATAGCTCAATGTGGATGCTTAACAATGTTTACTAACATCCTTAGACTGTTCTTGATCGAATACTGGATTGACCTTTTGTTAATGGTTCTGTTTCTGAGCCATTGTTTATTCTAATAAAGTGAAACAGGTTTTTATTACATAACAATTCTAATTAAACAATTTTATTCAATTAAGCATGAGATCATAGAAATAACTGAAATTTCTCAGCAATGTCATATTCACCTACAATTGTGAAACAATTATAACAATGCTTTAGGACTGTGCATCAGTAAGAGAACACTTTAGATTCTGCTTCACTGTTTTCAGATGTAACATAAAATTTAATTGAAGATCAGTGTTCTGTAACAATCAAATGTAAGGTTGGTGTGGTTTATTTATTTAAATTGCCATAAGATTTGAAGAGAGAAACAAAAACCAGTTTCAATCTCTGCTCTACATGTTTCTTGGTTTTTCTTCCTTCCTTTTTTCCAAGCCTGCCTTATTTTTTTTTTCTTCTCTGTCCCTTCATTTTTCCTCTTTTTTTCTTTCATTCATTATTTTCAATTTTTTTTTGTTCCTAGGCTTATGACAAATATGCAATCTTCCTTACTCAAAATTCTAAGTGCTACAAATAGAGGTGTGTGTTCTCTAGCTAGACAAAAGCAAACAATCCATAAGGCCTTTTGAGACATTTTGGCAAGTAAATACTGATGAGCTGCACTGACCTTTAAATATTTTGATAATTATAATGTACATTTGGTTTTCAATACAGCACTTTTTTCCCTGATAGTTTCTTTAATGTTGCTTCGTTATTTTATAGCTAACCTCAAAACCTCTCCATTCAGATGAAAGTTAGCATTCTCCCTCACAACCCACACCTAAATAATATTAGCTATGGAAAGTAAATCATAATACTTACAAAGCTGCTATTCCCATAAACATTTTGATGAAATGATAAAAGGTTTCATGTTAATATGACAAGATTGAAGTAGTCTCTTAGATAAAAACCTCTTCTGTGTCCATGAAAAAAATTTAAATTATGGATACTGATTGTATTAATCCACAATTTAGAGAAGCTCAACCTTATTGGATTTTTATAATCCATGAACTCAAAGTGAGGACAAATGTAGTAGTCTTCATTCTTGGATTCTTTTGAATGTCATTCAAAAATCTCTAAAAATTCCACAACATGACTAAGAAACAAGAAGTCATGCCAAGACACTTCTAAACTTAGAATCTCACACAGTTGCATGTATTGAATACTTTTTGAGGCCTGATCACTGAAGTCACTGGAAGAAGACATGTAACTTAGTATTCTAAATTATAGTGTTTGTGGCCATTTAAAACAGTGTTTTGTTTAGTCTAATGAATTATAAGGGAGATGCTATTTAGTATCCAAATAAAATCATCTATTCAGAGCAATTCTTTTCACCATTACTACTCACACAAGGAGCACATTATACCCTTCAGAGAGAGTAGCAAGAGTGCAGAACTTGATGACAAACTTGAAGGGGAATGAGGCCATCCATCAGTCAGTGTTGGCAAATTGCAGATTGAAAATCCCTAGTTCCTTAACTGTAATAAATACTCATGTGCCCCATCTGTAGCCCTGTAGAAAGCTGCAGCCTAGTAGACGTGATTTGTAGTTGGAAGTATGGTGAGGCACAGCAGGAATTTAAATGTTTATCCTCAGTGATAACTAGAACAGTTACTACTCGGTCCATAAGGAGTGTCTGATGTTTCAGAAGTAGTCATACCCTTGGAGACTTTAATCAAATTAAAGTAGGTGATGTTCTAGAAGACATTGTACTGGAGAAAAGACTGGAAAGAATGTAATGATGTATTTTTTTTTCTGTGTTTTTTTTAAATTTATTTTGTTTGATATAATTAATATAGTGGTTACATGAATGAAGAGATCCAACTTATATATATATATATAATTTTATGAAATATATGAAAACCATGGCTAATTTGAATATGATAATATCATTTAAAGATTTATTTTGTTCTTTGACAATTTTATACAAGAATTCTGTGAAATCTGATTACTTTTGCTCTCCTCTAATTTCTCCTCCACTCCTCTTAGCCTCCCCTCTCCTAGTAATATCATATTAGTATGAAATAATATCAAAATATACATGTAATTAAGATAAAATCAGTTCCAGCCAAAGTATTCTACATGATTAATTAATATTATAGAACACTGGATTCATATAAATAATATATTTATGTAAGCTTGTACTATACTACCTATGTTCAAGGTATCCTGTTATTTCAAATATGACACAAAATTTCTGGATTTTAAAGCCCCTGGTGTAAACAAGATAACACTGGATGAGATTTGGAACATTAGTGAATACAAGTGGTTCCTAATACTCTGAGTGCCAGTTTCAATATATATTGGATATTTTATATGTAATGACCTTGAGCATATTGTACTAGAACTTAATTTTTTTTCTTTTTTTTTCAATTTTTATTAGATATTTTCTTCATTTACATTTCAAATGTTATCCAGAATGTTCCCTTTACCCTCCCCCATCCCCGCCCTGCTCCCCTACCCACCCACTCCTACATCTTGGTCCTGGCTTTCCCCTGTACTGGGGCATATAAAGTCTGCATGACCAAGGGGCCTCTCTTCCCATAATGGGTATTATAAACAATTTTTAAACTGTTCAAGAACTGTGAATTTTAAATGAGCGATTAGAAAAATTCAAGAGAAAGGGGTAAAAATAGACTGTCACAGGAAGCTGGTAGACCAGGAAATCAGGAAGGCAGTTGTACTAGCTGCCTTTGTGTCAACTTGACACAAGCTATAGCCACTAGAGAGGAAGGAATGTCAGTTGAGGAAATGCCTCCCTGAGATCTAGCCATATGGCATATTTTCTATCAGAGATTGATAGGGGAGGGCCCAGTCCATTATGGGTGGTGCCATCCCTGGGCTGTTTTCTATAATGAAGCAAGCTGAGCAAGCCCTGTGAAGCAAGCCATTACACAGCACATCTTCTTGGCCTCTGCATCAGCTCCTGCCTCCAGGTTCCTGCTTCAGTTCCTGTCCTGATTTTCTTTAGGCGATGAACAGCAACAATGAAGAAGTATAAGACATAAACCCTCTCCTCCCAAACCTGCTTAATGGTCATGTTGTTTCATTGCAGCTATTGAAAACCTAAGACAGATATATTCATATCTTAACTTTCCCTTCTCTTTCCCAACTTCAATTCTCCATCTCATCCCAAGCTATGTATCAGGCCATCTGCTATGCCCCTATTCATCCTCGTTGCCCCCATTTCAAGCAGATCATAGAAATAATCTAGAGTCTTTATCATTAGCCCTTCTGTTTGTCTCAGGTGTCAAATTCTGCAGACAAACCCTGCTAGCCATTGATCAAGCTAGTCTGGAAAGTAAGCATGCCAGTAAAGCTTTTAGGCAATCATTATATCACACCCCTTCTCCATTCTTCCCCAGTCTCATTCCTGTTTTGAGTAGAGTACATTCTATGGCTTCTCCTCTTTCTTTGAACCCACTGCCAGGAGACTAAGCAGATCGTGGTGGCACAGTCTACATTCCTTCTTCTTGTCCACTCTTACACATCCCCTTTTTGCCCATCCCTCTTTCTAAGTGTCACCTTGAAACACATTCTGTCTGGAAAGCCGAGTGGCCATACATGGCAGAATCTCAGAAACATTCTCATAGCCACCACTTTCTCTTAACAATCAGAGAAAGCACCAAAAACCAAAGAACAAAACATCTACCCAACAAAGACAAGACCAAATAACAGCCACCTTACAATCACCTTAAACCCAGGTACCTAGACACTAGTGTAAAAACACAATATCAGCCAGAACAATATGTCTCCATGGCAACCCAGCCATCCTACAACTTTAGGCCTTGAGAAATGCAGTAGGCTAAAGTACAAGAATACAACTTTAAAAATAGACGTTGTGGTTATATTAGAAGTCCTTAAAGGATAAATGAATAGATCCCATGAAGAAATCTAAGAAAACACAGAGTAAATGGAAATGAATACAACAGTTTAAGACTTGAACATGGAAAAATAATGATTAAGAGAAACAAGAAAATCTGGAAAGAACAATATATAAACTCAAACAGGAACCTCAGAGGTAAGCGTCACTAAGAGAATAAAAAAGATTGAAAAGGAAATCTCAGGCATTGAAGATACAATAGACGAACTGAATAATGTATTCAAAGAAAATGTTAAATTTAAAACCCACTCCAGGCACAAAACATCTGTGAAACCTGGGACACTGAAAAGAGAAAGGGTGTAAGCAATAGGAATGGGAGGAGGAGGAAAAACCCAGGCCAAAAGGACAGGAAGTGTTTTAAATGAAATTATAGACGAAAAATTTCCAAAGAAAACTACTCTAGAATAACAACCTTAGATGCTACCTTTAGGTGTCTCTAAAGGCAGCACAAGCATATAGAACACCAAATAGATTGGGATAGAAAAGAACTTCCAGTCAGAAACTAATATTCAAACTCTAAATGTACAAAAGTTATTTTAAAACACACACACAAACACACACACACACACACACACACACACACACACACATTTAGATGAGACTAGCTTGAATAACCCCTGAGTTTTCAGTAGAGACATGGAAAGCTGCCAGGGCTTGGTTAGTCAAACTCTAAGAGACCAAAATTGCCAGCCCAGACAACTATAGTTAACAAAAACTTCAATCAAATTAGAGCTAAAAAGAAAAACATTCCATGATAAAATATAATCCAAGCCATATTCATCTAAAAAATGCAGCCCAACAAAAGGCTCCAGAATAAAACTTCAACCTGAAGGCGGTTAACTAACCAAACCCAAGAAAACACAAGGAATAAATCATATCGTATCAGCAAAACAAAAGAGTTGGAGAATTCACACCCCAACAATAAAATGAGAAGAGTAAACAAACACTGTTTATCATAAATAATTCTCAAGATCAATGTTCTTACCTCACAAATACAAAGAGATAGACAAACAAAATGTGAAGAAAAAAAAACACCCATTATTCTTCACCATCCAAGAATTCAACCTAAATCTTAAGGATAGGCATCACCTCAGGGTAAAATAATGCAAAAGAATATTCCAAGCAATTGTACCTAAGAAGTAAGCTGATGAAACCATTGTAATATCTGATATAATAGACTTTATATAAAAATTGGGATGTGTACTATATACTCACAAAAGGAAACATCTACCAAGAGGTTATTTCAGTTCTTAACATCTATGCTCAAAACAGAAGGGCACCAAAGTTCATAAAAGAAACACTAGGACAGCTCAAGCAAGTCTCAAAATTGAAAAAGCACTATGTAGATTAATGCGACCACCTTGGATTAAATCTGCGTTCAACAATAGAAACAACAGAAAGCTCATCATCTTATAGTGTCTGGAAGCAAACAGTGAATTTTCAATAAATGAAACTCGAATAGCTGTGGAATGCTTAAGATAATGTTCAACATTTTTGATTCACTAGGCAAATGCAAATCAAAGCTACTTTGAGATTCCATCTCACACTCATTATACTGGCCACAGTCAATAAAATAAATGATAGCTCTTGCAATCAAGAATGTGGCATGGTGGGAACACTCACCCATTGCTAAGGGGGGTGCAAAGTTGTACAGCCAGTATGGAAATCAGTATGGAGGTTCATCAGGAAAGTTGTCTTACAGGTTCTTTTCCTCATAATTTTGAGCCAGGGCATTTTTTTTTTTAACTCATAGCACTTTGTAAATATATTACACCTCCCAGTCTTGAATTTTTAGGGGACTCCTATGTGTATTTCCAGTGTTTTTTTTTTTTTTTTTTTTTTTTTTTTTTTTTTTTTTTTTTTTTTTTTTTTTTTTTTTTTTTTTTTTTTTTTTTTTTTTTTTTTTTGTGTGTGTGTGTGTGTGTGTGTGTGTGTGTGTGTGTGCATTTTATCTTCTGTTCATTTGATTTGTTCTATTCCAATCTGTTTTAGTATATCTTATTTTAATTTATTTCATTTTATTATCTTTTATTTGTGTTTATTCTTCTCTCATATAATACATCCTCATTGCTGTTTTCCCTCCCTGCCCTCCTCCCAGCTATCCCCCCTCACTCCCTCTCTCCCACAGACTCACTATCCTCAGTTTTCCTTCACAAAAGAGCCGGCCTCCCACAGACACAACAACATGCAATAAGTATACATACAAACCTCCACATCAAGGCAGGATGAGGAAAGCAGGTAGGAGGAAAGGAGTTCCTAGAAAAGGAAAAGAGTCAAAAATACTGCCCCTCACCCTACTAGGAGTCCCAGAAAACCCCGTAAAAAATATGAATTCTACCTCCAGGGCAGACCCAGGCAGGCCCTGTGATTGCTGTTTCACTCTCTGGGAGCCCCCATGAACCATGCTTAGTTGATTCTGTAGACCATGCTGTCCTGGGGTCCTCAGCCCCTCTGGATTCTACAGGTTTCTTTCCCCTTTTCCAAGGTTTGCTGAACTCCATCTAATGTTTGGCTGTGAGTCTCTGTATCTCCTCATATCAGCTCTCTCTCTGATGAGCACTGGGCTAGGAAATGAAGTATGAGTACAGTGGAATATCATTAGGAATCATTTTATTAACTTTTTGTTTGTTTGTTTGTTTGTTTGTTTAGTCCTGTTTAGTTTTACCCTAGGTCTCTGGGATACCCAGTCTCAGGTCCTGGCCATTTATGCAGTGACCCTCATGTGTTCCCTCCCATGGCATGGGGCTCAAGTTAAATCAGTCATTGGTTGGACATCCCCACAAATTCTTAGCTACCATCGAATGCTCCAGTATATCTTGCAGGCAGGATACGTTGCGTGGTCAAATATTTTGAGTCTGGTTGGTATCCTAGTCCCACTACTAGACATCTTGCTTGGTTGCAGAAGATGGAGTGCTCAGGCTCTATATCCTCCATTACTAGGAGTCCTTGCTAGGCTCATCCCCATAGGTCCCAGGAAGTTTCCACTGCACCAGATTTCCACAGTGAACTCGTATGTCACCCAGTTGCAGTCATCTCTCCCTCCCTTCCCAACTTGCCTCCAGCCCACCAGCAAAATCTGTTTTATTTTCCCTTCTTGAGATGCATGGGAAGAGAAGCAAAGTGGATCTGACAGGAGCACTGGAAGGCAAAAGAATAACCAAAATGCAATACCTAAAGTTAAGGTATAATTTCCATAAAAGAAAAAAAAAGTTAGAAAAATCTAGAGAACACATAATCAAAAGGAAAAGCTAACAAGTGCGTGTGGCGTGCAGAAGTCAACAAACCAACCATCCACCACCCTGCGACCACTTCTGCTAAGGTCCACAGCAGAATGCACGTTAGCAAGAATCACTCATGATTTATTTCTTTTTTAATTTTTTTCATATTCATGTTGTGATTCATTCTCTATGAAAGGACATAAAGAAATCTATAGAGGCAGAAAATAAATGCAATCATCAATCAGGTTTTAAAATGGATGTATTAGGATGAGCATATGAATTCTAAGTACCACTTACATTGTTTAAGGCTGAACTTGTCTGGATCAGAAGCCCAAGGGGCAGAGGTCATTTAACATGGAGTAGCTAACTATAGTGAGGTTTTAAATTATTCATTAATGAGCCCATCTAAGGTGCTTTAAAATGTTCTTTGGCAGTTATTTGGTTTCATAAATGCTTCACTCTTGTAAAGTCTTATTGTTTCCATTTAACCGCTTTCCATTGCCAATTTAAAATATCATAATGGGCCTTCAGCAAGAATCGTTTAAGAATGGTTCCAAACATTCGAGCGGAGTGCCCGTGGATGGCTGTTGTGTCTTTTAAATTATTTATACCTACTTAGCTTAAAACACTTTCAAATGAATGGGCCTTAGGATCCACAATAATTCCATGCTTATTGAAACCTCTGAAAACGACTTTCCAGCTATTCAAGTGTGAACTTAGAAATCATATTTTATGCATTCTCATTAATACCGTGTGATTCAGTTTGTTTGAACTTTAGTAAGTAAAACCAAGTGCTTCTGAAAATGTATTTCACATAATGCAAGAACATTATTATGTTTCATTTTAATCAGTGAATCCATTTACTGATAGGCTTTGGTTTAATCAACAATAATTCCATTTAGGATTTGGAGGGTAGAAAATAATTTAGGATTTTAGTTGAATAACTGATTAAGAACATTAGTTATAAAGCTAAGCAAAATGAAAGAGAGGCAGACTGGATTTACAGAGAAATCTTGCACTAACTACATTTATGTTTCCTGAAGATATCAAATTTAAAATAGTAAAGACACTTAATTGAAAAGTCTTTGAGAAAATATTTCTTTTTTTTTTTTTTTTTGGTTTTTCGAGACAGGGTTTCTCAAAATATTTCTTAGGGGATGAGTTGAAAGGGATGAATTTGGAGTGGATTTGATCAAAACATATGTGCATAGATAAATTTTTCAAACAAAAACATTAAAATTATTGTATAGTATATTATATGAATGACTTAAAAAAGGGGGGTATATATGAAAAACACATTTCTAATCTCAAAATAGACAATATAGGGCTTCTAATTTTAAAATTTGGTTTGTCAGTAAAATGCTTGATGCACAAGTATGAGGTACCTGAGTTCAGATCCCCAACATCCATGTAAAATCTACACAGTGAAATGTGCATCAGTATCTTTAGCACTGGCAAGGCAAACATAAGTTGAAACTGTCTCACTTGCTAGCCAGGCTCACAAGTCAAAGTTGTTTGTTAGAGACAGTCAATGATGAGTCCCGTTGATGCATATCTTGAAGCAAACAAGTGAAATTCAATGGGATTCTTAAGCCAAACAACAAAAAATAAAATAAGAATAAAATCATCTAAAGGGCAATGGGTAATGTTGCTTCCAATCATGTGACTTATCTCAGCCATACAATATAGATGAAAATGCAAATTTTGTATTTGGAAATATTTACTCTTAATTCCATAGAAGTGTGAACATATTTTGTGATCCTTCAATACTGTTTAACTGAAACTTTCATTTTTTTATTTTTTTTTTTAAGTTTTGATCAAATTACAACTACTGGTTTCTCCGTTTTGTAAGGCCAATGTAGACTGCTATGCTAGTCACTTCTGTGCCTGGCTTTGATCCATGTCTTAGAACTGACTTTTATGTTATTGAGCAGGAACATGGAGGAATACATAGTACTTGACTTTGAGTAGACACACACACAAACAAACAAAACAAAACAACAACAAAAAAAAACAGAACTTAACTTAAGCTACACATAGCCAGTGTTTATGTTTCATAAGGTAATTAAGTACCTAGGAAGACAGAGAGGGTTATATAAAGATGATTATGGCCCTAGAATACAACCTATGCCTACTGTATGAGAACTGTCAGAAAAGTTTGACTACATATTTGAGTTTATAAATTGAAAGAGACAAAGCCAGTTAGAGAAGGTGGCTGGAAAATGTGCTGACAAGTAGAAATTAGGCAGTGTACATGTTCAAATTTGTTCTCATTAGTTTGGAGTTATATAGATTGCTTTTTGTCTCTAAATCCAGATTTCCGTGTCTATAACAGAGTGCTAAAAGTAACTTTTTTATGCACCTGACACAGATGTTGAAATTTAGAAAAATATAATATGTGAAATTCTCTAGAGTATGAACAACCTGCTAAGTTTAATTCTGTGTACCACAAGTATCACTAAATTTAATTTATTTGTAAAATTCAAAGTCAATAAATTTTTGTGTGTTTCAACATTCTATTTGGGGGTCAATATTTGTACAACACCACTTGGAATTTTCTTATAAAGAACAGGGACTGGAAGGTTCTCAGCCTTCGTTGCAAAATATCAGAACAGTGGATGAGAAGTTGTAGACCTTCCTTGTCCAATATTAAAAACTACCCATGAACTCTGAGATTAACCTTATAAGAGTTCTGAGAAAAAATAGAAACATACTACAGAAATCAATCAAATACTTAATGAAGGAAGAAATACCTTTTAAATGACCAGAGATTTCATAGTATTAATTTTCCTTACTTTGTAAGTATCCAAACCCCAGCATCCAGAAAGCATTATTTGTGTCCATAAACCATGAGCATGTTGTGGCATGGTTTAATTGTTTCCCTAGATTTATATGATGGAAATTTATAGCCATTGTCACATTATTGGACCTATGGGAGATGTTCATATCATGAGGTTACAACCATCAAGAATAGTCTATGTGGGCATACAGGCTTAAGGCACCCAAAGGCACACCACATGCAGAGATGAGCAGAAGATATCAGAAGTGCCACTACAGATCAGCAAATATTTGGAAGAAAGAAGGGAGAGAAAGAGAACTTGAATGGTTTGTGCACTCTGAAGACTGTGAACTGGAGACGAAAGAGCAGAGATGAGAACCTATCCACTAACAATCTGATGTGACTAACCTGCTCTGTCACTGGAGGCCGTGGTGACATCTTGGCTTCTGCTGCATCTAAGGGCTATGTCTGGCTCCATGACTCTGCCTGAACGTGGCTTTGTGGTAATCAATGCCTGTGTTACACATGACTACCAAAGGCCACGTGGAAGTCTCTGGTCTAGGCTACCTTCTGGAGCCATCTTAATGACCAAGAGCTACACAGAGTCGGCTTTGTCCCTTGTTCATTGCAACATTCAGGAGAGCCGTCCCTTCCCTTGCCTGGGCAAACTTGGGCTAGCTGACCCTGAGGGCATAATAGGTTGTGGAAGCTGGAGAGCTGGTCCCGCCCTTGTAGGTTGTGCAGTTGAGAAATGATCTGGCATGGCAGGCAGGTGAACTGAATCCTCACCCCCTTGACTGGAAATTATGGGGAAGCTGACCTCATCAGGCGTGAGAGGGAGAGCTGACTACCCCTCGCTGGCTGCAGCACCTCACCTGGGTACCATAGTAGAGCTGGCCCTGGTAGGATGGATATGGGTGAGCCTTCCCCCGAAGGCATTAGTTCTAGAGATCAGGCCCCTGTGGCATGAGCATTGGACATCCTGTTCTGCTTTTTTTCAGTTGCCACAAACAGGGAGGGGAGCTGGTCCCTCCCCGTGTCTGGGTAAAGTGGGAGAGCTGGCCCTGGTAGCATAGGTGGAGGAAATCCAGCAAGCTGAACTACACAGAGATGCCCCAGGCCCAGATGCAGGGTCTTGACTAGCCTACCCTGCAACATTTGCCCCATCTATGAATGGCTGGAGCACACAAAGTGGCTTGGCCAGCTGATCCAAAGCTGCAGCCTCTCCTTGACACTGAGCAACAAACAACAAGATAAGGGAGAGGAGTCTCCGTTGGTGAGAGTGGGTTGGTGAGAGTGGAGTACTGATAGTATAACAGAAGCCAGAGGCCTCAAACCACACCAATGACTCATGACAATGGACATTTGCAAGCAAAGCTGTTTCTGCAAAAGGGTATATTGTGTGACACACCAGGACACACAAGGGCTTACACCGCTGGGTGGCTTTGTATTATGTTTTATTCTTTATGTTACTTTTTCTCATTTTCATTGTTTTTGTTTTTTGTTTCTTTGCGGGGAGGTTGGTTATAACAGCAGAGGGCAGCTGTGGAGGAACAGGGAGATGAATGGGATTGGGATGCATGATGTGAACTTCACACGGAGACAATAGTAACAGGGATCCATCCCACAATCAGCCACCAATCATAGACACTATAGCATATGCCAGCAAGATAGTGCTGAAAGGGCCCGGATATAGCTGTCTAGTGGGAGACTATACCAATGCCTGGCAAACATGGAGGTGGAAGCTCACAGTCAGCTATTAGATGGGACACAGGGTTCCCAAGGAAGAAGGAGCTAGAGAAAGTACCCAAGGAGCTGAAGGGGTCTTCAACCCTATCGGTGAAAGAATAACATGAGCTAACTAGTACCCCCTGAGCTCATGTCTCTAGCTGCATATGTAGAAGAGGATGGCCTAGTTGGCCATCATTGGGAAGAGAGGCCCCTTGGTCATGCAGACTTTATATGCCCCAGTACAGGGGAACGCCAGGGCCAAGATGTGGGAGTGGGTGGGTAGGGGAGCAGGGCCGGGAGGGGGGAGGGTATAGGGAACCTTCTGGATAACACTTGAAATGTAAATGAAGAAATTATCTAATAAATGTTGGAAAGAAAAAAAAAAAAAAGAATGCACTATGCTCACGATTAAAGGACTTGAGGCTTCATGTTCCCACTCTCGCTATTTACAAGTGCATTTCAGGCCTTTTTGCTATGAGGAAAGGCAAAATATAATCACTTCAAACGAAAAATTAACTTGGGGGTAGAGGGAACACATAATGTAAGTCTATGGCTTCAGCCTAAGGTCAACAACAGGCCTGACGCAAGGCTAATGTGTCATCTGAAATGGACCTGGTTTTAAAAAAAAAATTCTTCGGGCTACCCAACAAGAATGACTGATTATCTCAATGGTCTACTTCAGTCAATCTTAGGAGTACTTGCTACTTTACAACATCTTCCAAAATGACTGAAACGGAAAAACATTGAAGCGGGCAAAATGGTACATATTTCCCTAAGTGTTAAGAAAGGTGAGAATTTTTTCAAATATTTATTGCCTGTATATATTTCCTTCTTTGAAAACCATGTATTCAGTTCATTAGTCCATTTATTAATTAGATGATTTGATTTGGGGATATTTATAAAAAACATCTCTATGTATCTCTGTTTGATGTGTAATCACAAATTATTTTTGCCCCAATCTGTGAGCCCTCTTTTTATCCCAGTCGTCCCCTCTTGGCTATGCAGAAACATGATGACTTAATTTACTCCCAGTTCAAGGCTTCATACCCATTCTGCTTGAGTCCTCCTCAGACGCACTGTGCATTTTGAATTTAGTATCCAGGTTGCACAATATGTGTAGGAGGAACAGCAGGGTTGCCTCTATGTAAACTCTGGGGTCAAGCAACTGCAAAAGTCCTTCCTCCAGGAGGACCAGATTGAGGACTGCCTGAGAGAGCAAAGATTGCTGGTGCAAATAACGCTAGCTAACCAATCAGGAACTGCTGTTTATAAGACATGCTCTCTTGGGAACTGTGGGGACCTGGGTGGAGGGTATTAAAGGAGCTTGCAGCAGTGCTCAGGTGAGCGGGCTGCAGCATTCTCACTGCTCCCAGAGTCTGTGTCATTGGTTCCCTGTAACTTGTCCCCAAGCCCCCAAAACAGGTAGGGTCAGGCTGGGAGCTGTCCGGGGCTCAGTCAATAAATATGGATCTAGTGTTATTCTACTTGAGTAAATCCTATTTCCCTCTCCCCCCCCCCAAAAAAAAAAAAAAAAAAAAAAAAAAAAAAAAAAAAAAAAAAAAACGCTATAAAGACTATCCCTTGTCTAAATGCAAGTTCTTGACACCTTTGACAATAATAAATAAATAAATTGTGGTTGTAAACACATACCTTTCTTTTATGTGTCATTTATTCTTGTATTTCATTGGACTGTGTGTGTGTGTGTGTGTGTGTGTGTGTTTACCAGTGCACTGGTGTCTCTGGGTGTTATCATTGTCCAGTTCATGTATGGGAAATCATGTTGGTAATTTATTATGAGTGTAACTTTGAACACTACTGTGAGACACTATCCCATAGCAAACTCCCTAATTCTCTGGCTCTTACAATTTTTCTACTTACATTCCACATTTATCTCTGTGTCAAAATTATAGTGGAGATGCATCTATTAAAATTGGGCTCCACAACTCTGCATTTTTATTGGTTCTGGGTTTTGGTAGTGTTCTTCATCTGTTACAAAAAGAAGTTTCTGTGATGAGGGGTAAAGACTAAATTCATCTGTGCATATAATAAAATAATTATAGACTGCTCTTAGAGATTATGGTGTTTCAGTAAATTGTTTTAGAGTCTCCTCCAGTAATTTTGACTTTATTAGCACTAAATTGAAATTGCTTTCAAGATTAACTCTCACCTCAGACATAAAGGCTATTATCAAGCATCTCTCATCTATTATCAGTTATCAGAGAGACTTGCATTTTTAGTAGACAGTGCTTATCACAGAGTCATACAAATGGTTAATGTTAGAGAAGGCATGAGAAACTTAAGTACAAATCTAACCATGTCCTTTCCTGCCAAAGCTCATGTATCATTGTGGAAAAGGGCTGGCACAATGAAAAGGTCAAAGGTGAAATATGACTCAGGAAGTTCTAACTAGTGGCACATTGACATTAAAATATATAGTAAAAATAATAAAAAATAATAATGATAATATACATTCTAATGATAATTGCAAGTATTGTAAAGTACTAGAATACTTAACATTCTTTCAAAGAAGTTTTAATGTTTAGAACATTCACTTCCACAGATAAGATTAAAAATTATTTATGGATCAAAGTAGTAGCTAAAATGTCATTTAAATATTATTGTTATAGGTATAATTGTCTATAAAACATTTAAACATGTTAGTGACAGCTTAGAGCACTTCTTATAAACATACTTAAATACTTTCTGTTGACTGAAAGATGTCCTTCCATGAAAAGTCCTCCTATTAAGAACACTTGAATCACTTGACAGATTCGTTTTTATTAATTTGTTGTCAACCACGTTGCTTTTTACCAGTGTGTTTTCCATAAAATTTCTTTAAGAGTGAGAGTACAGAAGCCCTTAGGTATTTTAGCAGGCAGTTATGATTGGGGGTTTGCAGCTGAAACTATTTTATGATTCAGTTTTATTTCCTACTGATGTAGTTTCTGATTTAATCTGTTTTTAGGGGCTAGAATGGAATAAAATGGTTTTAAAGGACATAAAAATAATTTGAAACCACCTTCGTATATCTAAAGACTCAACCAAAGAAAAAGAAAAATCATAGAATTTATTTAATTGGAATTTGAAACTGCAAACCTGTCAGTGGTACAGTTTTGAAAAATTGTGGCCTTTAATAATTCTTATAACAAACCTAAAGCCTAAATGCCTCCAGTGTCATAATTTCTCTTTATTCTTCCCCTCTTCAGACCTGCCTGAAGTTATAGTCTTAAGTACCAAGCACATAACTAATCTGCATTATTATCTATAGAACTGCTACTGACTTTATGGATAAGAGTTTTAGGTTTGTTTCAAGCCAAGATGATCTTTTCTCCTCTTGGCTTTTCTTCCCCATTTCTTTCTCTACACCCAATCCTATACATTGCCCCCTCTCTCCATTCCTCCCCTTCATCTTGCACATGCTTTTATCTTTTAATCCCCTTGTCTCTTAGCATTTATCCACTTTGATTCCATGTCATTTCTGTCTAACCCAGTGGCAAATTAAGAGATGAATGGAATATTTCTATTTTCTATTTGTAATAGTAAGTAAATGATATTTAAAAAGAATATGTTGAAATCAGTTGCTGATAGAGTAAGACTCTTGAAAAATTTCTGAGTAGATATTTTTACAAGTTATAATTCTTATGATAGGTGGTGAATAGTTGCTTCTTGGAATGAAACATTCCCTCTGGAGGAAAGACAGATGGTGCAAATACTTGGGAAGCAAACAAAACTTAATAATGAAGAGAGTTCCTGACGTTTATATGATTCCAAACGCCATTTCACATATTTATATAAATATTAACAATTGATAGAAAAAAAAAAAGACTACAAGCAGAAAAGATACCTGCATATTTTTCAGGGAATTCCAGGGGTACAATTTTCCTGAGTTTTCATAAACACTGGAGCAATTTTTATTTTTATTTTTATTTTTTTTGATGATTCCGCTACCTAAGATCATGTAATCTTTTACTTAGACTCCTATGCTACTCCCCAAAATTAATCACTGGTGCAATAACCAATACAATAAATAAATTATTATTATTTTAATAATATAATAATTATAAAATTATTTAACTAATTATAATATAGGTATAATAATTATTATTATTTTATAATATATAATTTATAATATAATAATTATAAAATATTTAACTAATAAAATAACTTAGTATTGGGTAAGGTTATTTCTTTGATTCATTTCTGCAAAATCTGTGATAAATACACATTTATTATCATTTCCATTGTAAAAGTCATGTGACACAGTTGGAGCCTAATCAGGAAACAGAAGACCCAATAATGACCCAGTGGTTTCTTTCTCTTATTTTCTTGGATATTTTATTTACTTACATTTCTTTTTTTTTTTTTTTTTCAATTTTTTATTAGATATTTTCTTAATTTACATTTCAAATGCTATTCCGAAAGTCTCCTTCCCCCTCCCCTTCCCTGCTCCGCTGCCCACCCACTCCCACTTCTTGGCCCTGGCGTTCCCTGTATTGGGGCATATAAAGATTGCAGTACCAAGGGGCCTCTCTTCCCAATGATGACCGACTAGGCCATCTTCTGCTACATATGGAGCTAGAGACACGAGTTCTTGGGGTTCTGGTTAGTTCATATTGTTGATCCTCTTCTAGGGTTGCAGACCCCTTCAGCTCCTGGGGTTCTATCTCTAGCTTCTCCATTGTGGGCTCTGTGTTCCATCTTATAGGTGATTATGAGCATACACTTCAGTACGAGACAGCTATATCAGGGTCCCTTAAGTAGGCACTAGCTCTCCTATGCCATAGTGTCTGAGTTTAATGACTGATTATGGGATGGATCCCCCTTCAAATGCTATCTCCTTTTCCTTTTTCCCCTCTGGAAACCCACATCCCATCTCCCACTGCTTCTATGAGGGCGTCACCCCATTCACTCCCACCCCTTCTGCCTGAGCTTTCCCCTTAACTGAGGCATGGAGCCTTCACAGGACCAAGGGCCTCTCCTTTCATTGATGCCCAGTAGTTTCTACAATGGCTTTTGAGCCATGAGACTTTGGCTGATCCATTGATCCACATAAAAATAGAATCTCCTGGGACAATTCCAATATGGCTACTTTCACCCATGAATACTGTAAGCTATGCCTTCTTAAATAAGTGGTCCTTATATTGATAACACATGTAATAAAAGAGAAAACTATCAGAGAGAAATATATTCTTGACAGACATCTCAGAGTTAAAAAGTACATGCCCTTGGCATTATATGGTATTCCTTCTTGATGATTGATGGAATGGATATAAGAATGCCACAAAAGGACTGATAATCTAAAGAATATGCTTCATTCTTTGAAGCTAGCATGTTAGGATGATAAGCAGGCTGGGAGGTAAATTATATGGCCTTCAGTATGGATAATAGCATGGGTAGCTGAGATTCAACTTTTGTCTTCCCCCCAAAATAATGTTGTATAAGAAAGTAATTGTGATCAAAACAGGCATACAGACGCTGTCTGCTAAATTAACTTCATATTTGGTAGACAAAGTATGTAAAATGGAAGATGAAGAGATATTTTTCTGCCCTTTGTACAAATTGAAGTATGCAAAAGAGAGACCAAATTCAGCCTCCATCAAGGACTCCTTCTTGGGATCCAATCATTTTGGCTCAATAGAAGCATTGAATTATGAGGAAGAAGAAGGAGGAGACTGAGGAGAAAGAGGAGAACATTGTAGAAAACAAAGATTTTTTTTTTTTTTCAGTTATAACCTTTACTACTGAGGAAAACATAGGCCATAGCTATACATTCAGAAGGGGGCCTAATAATAGTCTAGAACAAAAACTGATGATAATAAGAAAATACTCAGCACTTAAAGTGCTTGAATTGCAAAAGAATTTTAAATAAGAAATAAATGAGTCTCTCACAAGCCAGCTCATGAGCTGTACAAGGTCAATGGATTCAGACTAATTTCTTGTAGAAGTGGAGAAAATGAGTAATGCATCACTCATCTCATGTAACTAACTTGAGAGAAAAGAGAGAAATTCAGTTCCCATGCAACTGCTACTAAGAATTCTTTGAGATATATTGTTATCACAGTCTTGTTTTCCATGTGCATCATGGACTAATGTACAAGAATAGATAGTAACAATACTGAAACAATTTAATATAAGAAACAGTATGTTTTATGCTATTCTCTACCATGGTCTGAGGCCATATTCTGGATAAATGAAAAAAAAAAATAAAAAGTAAAAGAAAGGGAAGCAGACAAAGATAACAGTCAGAATTACTTGAATATAGATGTGAAAGATTTGCTTTGGACAAGACTCCCCAGGGAAAAATTGAAACAAAGCCAAATGTAATTGTGAATATTTGGATGTCTTTTAGTGGTTTCAAACCTTTCGACATTGGGATAAGACCTCAGCATCTAAAAATGTATGGGAGGATATTCTGAGTTATCCTGAGATACATGTGGCCCATCATGTATAGATTGGACACATTGCTTTAAAATGTAGCCAGGTTGTTCTCCAAAAGACTGAAGATCAGTACCAGTCTGGAAGATATAGGGTGTTCCTACCATACTTTTTTATTTAGAAAGTAAATACTAATGAACAGTCACCTTTTTGCTTATAGTGTGGCCAAGATTGAATGAAAATAAAAGCCATTCATGGTGACCGGAAATCCCATATTGATTTTCAGGTTTTTGTTCCTATGGAAAATACTTGGGATTTATTGATACTGAATCCAAGTGTACCTTATGTTTTGTGTACTCTTAAAAGAATCATTTGTAATGGGCAGCAGTGGATACATGGTGTCTGAAACAGTACAGGTAAAAAGAAGTAAGGTAGGCCTAGTGTAGGTAACCGTCTCCCCAATATCTACTGTGTATGTGCTTCTCAAGAGCACAAGAACTTTCTGTGTTTGGATTGACCAAAAAGCATTATATATGTAGTATGCATTTCTCAAACGTTAAAACTTTCAAATAACTAAAATAAAACCTAATGTTTGGGTTAGTATATAGAGGACATGAAGATAACTAATAAATCATAAAATTAATTAAATGCTAGTCTTATTTACAAGTGTCCTCCAGAAAAGAAAAATTCGGTGATCTACGATTGGAAAATAATATTACAGGATTGCTGTTCACCCACATCAAAAGTTTGTCTTATGCCCAGTGGATTAAGTGGATTAAGTTGTATACTGCTCATTATCTGATGATATACGTGTTTTCAGGACAATAATATACGTACTTTGACTAGACTATTTTAAACATCTACAGACGAGAGCTAAACTGTTGAATATAACTGTGAGTGAAGATCCATCCATACTAATCATAGAAAATAGGATTTTGTTTTGTTTTATTTTACAATTCTTTTCCTTAACAGGCTGTTGTCCATATGACTGTGGGCATGATTCACCACATAAGCATTCATCAGTTTAGTCAACTGTATGAAGAAAAAGGTAAGACCATTGGTGATGATAAGTAGGGATACCATTAGAGCAACACATGTTTCAGAAACAGGAGAGGCTATGG
Source organism: Mus minutoides (assembly GCA_902729485.2). NCBI lineage: Eukaryota > Metazoa > Chordata > Mammalia > Rodentia > Muridae > Mus > Mus minutoides. The sequence goes on from LR750865.1 coordinate 92,498, forward strand.
AGGAAAATTTCTGTTCTCAGTGCTCTCTTGACATGATGAACTTCCCAGTTCTTACCCAGAAGGCCCTAATATTTTTTTTAGTTATTTACTAAAATTTAAGAGGTTCTTAGTGATTCAGCAGGCTGTATCATAATTAAATAAAAGTATGTTTAATACCTTCTTAACAAATTGTTCTTTTTTACTAGATATTTTCATCATTTACATTTCAAATGCTATCCTGAAAGGCTCCTATGCCCTCCCCCGCCCTCCTTCCCAACCTGACTACTCTTGCTTCCCAGCCCTGGCATTCCCCTGTACTAGGGCTGATAATCTTCACAAGATAAAGCGCCTCTCCTCCCATTGATGCCCTACTAGGCCATCTCTGCTGATTCTTTTAAACATTTCCTTTCATATCTTTAAGGCAAATGACGATCTGCCGCTAAAAGTGAGATGTGCTACTTCTTCAAGGTAAAGATAATGATATCAATGAACATCAGGATATTTATATTATTCTGACAAATTGAAGTATGCATGCTTAATTATACTTTAGTTTACAATGTGTACCATTTACTATATTCTACTATAAAACATTGCTTGCTATTTAAAATTAGAATAATCTCTATTCTATTTCTATTGCTTTGAATTGTTAATTTTCTATATAGTTTTCTCTGTATGAACATCTATTATTAAGAGTGTAGTTTAAAATGTGTTTGTTCATGTTTATAATTCTTATAAGCTGTATTCATTTTTATAGACCCCTAAAATATATTCCCTTTCTTTAAATAATCACATTCATAATAAAGAATATGGATGAATAATTGATTAAAGTGTTTCAAAATTTGACGAAATCCCAGTGATACCCAGAGGTATTTGCCGCAAAAAAAAGATTAGTCTCTTCTTTCATTAATAGTATTTTTTAGGGGTGGAAGACTGGATAACCTTATAAAACATAACATGTTATGCTCACACTTCAATGCATAATATATTTTGAGTGTTTTAATATATTTTACTTGATATTAGGCTTTTTACATTATTACAGAATCAACTCTGAATAGGTAAAGATTTACAAAACATTGTGTATAAAGGTAATCTTTTATATTATAATAAATTTTTAAATGTTATGCATCACAATTTGGAAATCTACAAAGTTTAAACTGGTGTTACAAAACTATTAAAGAACAATTCAGAAAGGTAAGAAAAAAAGAAACCAGTATTGTTAATTGGTTTGATTACATATTTCTTCTTTGTTCATGAAGTCAAATTATGTATCTATCACACTAATACATTAACATTATCCTCTGAGACTCATAAATTCTTTCCTTGTGTGTTTTAAAGTAGCTATTAACATGACTTTATTATTAATTGTTAAATTATTTATTATTATTAAAGTGTGTGTGTGTGTGTGTGTGTGTGTGTGTGTGTGTGTGTGTGTGTGTGGTGTGTATGTGTATTGAAGTGAGATCAGTTGCTCTTGGGAGACAGAGGAACCCAATTTCCCTTGGAGCTAGAGTAACAGATGTCTGGCAGGATTAGAACTCTCATCCTTGGAAGAACATGAAGCAATCCAACTTTTAATCCACCTTCCCAGCCCCTGTATATTTTGCTTCTAAGACCAGGAATAGTCTGCCCAGTTTATAGGGTATTTAATAATACTGCTCTAAAAGAATTGGATAAACTTTCAATTTTAGGATGCAAATGGAATAAAAACTCAATTATTCATACAAAAATGGGAATTAAATGTATAAGACTGAAATTGTGGTTTTAGGAACCATGAAACATAATCCGAGTCAGTGTCTTAAAGCCATGGGCTTCATGAATAAGCAGATAACACATTAACATGTGGATTATGCTTTACCATACAGCTAAACTATCAGAAGTATTTGATGGTATGAATTTCTATTTTACACCAGTGGTTTCCCTAAGTTCTATGTTTTCTGACAGCTCTTGTTATCTTTCTGGAAACGATAGCACCTTTATGTCTTGTATCTACTAGAGACTACTGTGCTACATAGGCTGGACAGCAAGTCGGGAACTATTGCCGCACAATTGGGTTTGCAGTGCGATTACTCATGGTGGCTCTTCACACTGCTTGCCTGGTTCTGTGCACACTTCTGCTCTTGTGTTGCATATCCCTATTATTATGGGCTCAGAAAAGATACTGTTATATCTTTCACCTAAATATTTTAAAATAATAGCAATACCATCAATATGAATTAGAACCCAGCATAAATCCCGGACAATTACCTAGAGAAGGAGGGAGGATTTATCTTCCTTAATAATTTCTTTGGACCTTGCAGGTCTTGCTGAACATGCCTAACCTTCGGATTTATGACTTCACCTCAGCTAGGCTAGCAAAGCCTCACCACCATGAATCCCCCACTTTATTATTTTCCTGAAATGTCTGCATTATCTTAGACGCCAGGTGGTTCACCTGTTGTTCTGAAATCCATAATACCTGAAATATCTTTTGTAGCTCATTTAGGAGGCATGACCTGACACAAATTTCATAATTTTATTTATTGCACTTAGTGTGAATATTCATTAGTCTTGCTCCAAGTAATATTCCATGGTTTGGAAATCTGCAGTTAAGGCTGTAAAATATACCATGTACATAGTTAACTATTTATATAATTCTGAGGAAAACATAGATTCTAATATATCTAGTCTTAAAATTTGAAAATAAGCTTTTAGAACTAAATTACTTATTCTCCAAATTCACCTTGAGTGAATTAATAATTAATTGCCGCTGGTCCCATTTTTCTTAATTCTGATTATTTTCTTGTTCTTTTTTAAACCTGAGTTGGGTGCCTCCCCAGTATTTCTCCGCTCCAGGTATCTACTTCGTTTTCTACTCCACATGCTAACTTTTTCTGTGTAACTCAGTCCACTCTGGCTTAAATCAGCAGTTTCATTCAACCTGGCCCAGCTCAGTGGGTATTCAGCAGCCTTGGCTGATCTCCACTCACTCCCCACCATACTCTTACAGGAGCAAGAGTAACACAGATTTCACGGGGCAACTCAGATTGCAGGACCCCTTCTTACTCCTAGAATCAATTGAAAAATTTAACTGGGTTCTTCTCAGCCTGGCACCTAAGTGAAAAACAAAAACAAAAACAAAAACAAAACAACAACAACAACAAAAAATATTTAGTATTGGGCTATTAAGTGACAGGGCTTCATGGGTGAGATCAAAGAAGGTAGAAAGTGTGTGCAGATTGAATTTTAAAAATAAAATGTTTCTGCCAGTTTGCTACTTCACAATTGCCACTTATTCTCTGATAATAGAAGATAGCCTTAGGATTTCTATGGCCATGGGCAATTGGAAACGGGCGTGTAAATTTGGGTCATAAGTGATAAATGAAGAATAAACTGTCATATTTCATTAAAACAAATGCAGAGATTTGGAAATAAATAGATTTGTATCATCTAAACGACTTCAAAATTTGAGCGTTATGTAGGTGAATCCCCAGCTGGCAGATTGAAAGCACATTTTACTAAACTCTTTCCCAGGGAGAAATATACATTAAAGTCTTCATACTTTATATTTGCAAATATTAAAATAACAACATACCTTTTGAGCAAATAAAACTGACATCTTGGCTTTAATTTTATTTGATCATTTACTCTGTTTAAGACATGTGTTGATTTTATTTACATATGTGCTTTTCAAGAAGTTTTGGCAAGACTGTGAAATTCAATCTTTCCATTTTGAAGGGCAAAGTAATATGCACTTTCAATTAGGATTAGTCTGAATCAGCAGGTAACAAAGTTATTTGGCATGGAAAATGTTGAAATGGTTTCAAGGGATGAAAGAGCTGCTTCTTCTGGTTTTTTAAAAATAACATTTTTCACTTCAATGTGCTGAATTGATTTTTTTCTTTCTTTTTTTTTTTTTTACATTCAATTTTAAAAGTTACTAATATCTTTTGTGACCACTTACTGACAGAACTGGCTTGGTAGGACCTGGAACCCTTTATTTTTATTTTATACTGCAAATAATGTAGGTTACACAGAAATATTAACCAGAATCTTACTCTATCAAATTCAATGAAATTCTATACAGTTAGAGTAGATATTGGGTTAATTATGGTGTGTGACTCTTTTTATTTATTTGTAAGGCTTTTAATACTAAAGATTTTAAAGTTACAATTTAACAAAAAAGGAAAACTCTCAATAAATCATATAATATCTCTCTGTGTATCTCTCTCTCTCTCTCTCTCTCTCTCTCTCTCTCTCTCTCTGTGTGTGTGTGTGTGTGTGTGTGTGTGTGTGTGTGTGTGTGTGTGTGTACTACTAAGAACAATATTGATTCTCCATAGGGACATAGTCTATTTAAGAAAAACTAACAGGCAAGAGAGACCATTTGCAGTTGTTGGATAGAGGAATCCTAGAGAGCACCCAAACATTGTAGGTTGTGGCTTTTGCCTTTGGTTGAGTCCAAGCATTTTCCCTATTACTGAATATGCCACATACTTACTTGGGCAGAAAGGAAATATTAGGCAGACTTCATATGGATCTGACTCCATAGCTGATTTCTTGAGGACTGCCTCTCATGATACTGAAGGTGTGATGTAAGCTGACAAGGAAAAAATTCACTAAATGGTCCTACCAGGTTTTGAAACCTAGGAACAATAACAATGAGCAGAAAGGTAAGATATCCCCAAACGGAAGAGGGGCCCTTTTAAAAGAACCAGCAGCCATGGAATCAGAATTAATGCCCACTCCATAGGAAAGAATTAATGATGGCTCTGGTGAGACCATGGAATCTAGGAAACTGACTACTTCTAAGTTTTTAATGTAACAACCAACCAAAGATGGTTAAAAATTAGAGAAAATGGCCATGGGATTAGATTTGCAGGCCCCAGTGATACTTTCCCAGAACTACTAAGCTTAAGGCTCAGGGGCCATTCTGGAAAAGAGAAAGGGAAGCTTTTAAGGGCTGGAGGAAGGGGAACTGTGCTGAGAGAGTGTATTCTGTTTAATCCTGTATAATCTTACACCCATGAAATCTCAACAGTATGAACTGAACACTGACAGCACCAGTTGACCTGCTGGTGTGAATGTGGGAAATCACACAGGGCCCTGACCCTAGATGAAGGGCTGCAGTGACTGACTAGTCAGGGCTAGATGTAACTGACTGCTGGCAAAGAGAGAATAAGTCTTTTCCGGGGGAACACACTCAATAATTTGTAGCCATTCCAAAATGCTATGAGTAAGACACTTTGCTCCTTCTTGGAATGGGGAACAAAATACCCATGGAAGGAGTTATAGAGACAAAGTTCAGAGCTGAGATGGAAGGAAGGACCATCCAGACACTTCCCCACCGGTGGATCCATTCCATATACAACCACCAAACCCAGACTCTATTGCATATGCCAGAAAGATTTTGCTGACAAGACCCTGATATAGCTCTCTCTTATGAGGCTATGCCAGTGTCTGGCAAATACAGAAGTGGAGGCTCACAGTCATCTATTGGATGGAACACAGGGCCCCTAATGAAGGAGCTAGAGAAAGTACCCAAGGAGCTAAAGAGTTTTCCAATCCCATAAGAGAAACAACAATATGAACTAACCAGTACCCCCCAGAGCTGTGTCTCTAGCTACATATATAGTAGAGGATGGTCTTAGTGGCCATCAAAGGGAGGAGAGGCCCTTGGTCTTGAGAAGATCATATGCCCCAGTACAAGGCAATGTCAGGGCCAGGAAGCTGGAGTGGGTGGGTTGGGGAGCAGGGTGGGGGAGGGCATAGGGGGTTTTGGGGACAGCATTTGAAATGTAAATGAAGAAAATATATAATTAAGAAATAAAAGAAAAAAGACTAAATGGAGGTTATATTAATATGCTTATTATATTTGTATATCATATGTATGTACATAAGTAAAAATAATAAAGAAAATACATGAAATTAAAAGAAGCGCTTGAAGATACAAAGAAAGAACAGAGGGAATAAGGCATATAATATAGAATTATGAATGATAAGGGTGTATTATATTCATGTACAAAATATCACAATAAAACTATTTGTTCAATTAATTAATGCTAACTAATATGAAAAATGTAAGAGGGAGAAATAAATTAGTAGGTAAATATTTGTTATAAGACATTAACTCACAGGTTTTTTGGACAGTGAGGAATACCTCACTTGAAAATCTTAAGAGTCTGTGAGCTAATGGCAGAGACTCTAGAAGAGGTCCGGAAGCTGAGATCAATCACTACAGATGGCAAAATATAGACTCTAAGCTCAAAACTAGGCAGACAATGATTAAATCTTCCTCTCTGTTTTCTTTTTATTCAAGTCCCCAAGCACTGGATAGTATCCACCCATGCTGAGCAGACTGGACCATCTGCTTCACTCAATTCCCTCATTCAAATGGTAACCTGTCAGGAATGAAGTCCTGAGGGCCAGCAGAAAGAATGGAAACAGACAACCTTCAGAGCTAGGAAGTAGGAGGACCTTCCAGAATGTACAGGAGACCTGGGACCTGAGAGACACTCAGGACTCAAAGGAGGGACCTTAGATAAAATGCCCTACAGTGTGGAGAGAGAACTTGTAGAGCCTACCTCCAATAGAAAGACAGGTCATCACATGAGGGATGAGGTTGCCAGCCCACAGTCAAAACCTCTGATCCATAATTGTTCCTGTCTGAAAGAACTGCAGGGACAAAATTGAAGAAGAGCATGAGGAATAGGAATAGGAATAGGTTCAACACCAGGACCAAAGTGGGATCCAGCTAAATGTGAGGCCCCAAGACCTGACACTATTACTGAGGTTATGGTGTGCTCACAAAAGGGGACCTATCATGACTGTCCTGTGAAAGACACAACAGGCAGGTAAAAGAGCCAGATGCATACATTTGCACCCAACCAATGAACAGAAGCTGCTGACCCCTGTGGTTGAATTAGGGAAAACCCGGAAGAACCTGAGAAGGAGGGTGACCCTGTAGGAGGATGAACAGTCTCAATAACCCTGGACCCCCAAGATCTCTCAAACATTGGGCAACCAATCAGGCAGCATATACCAGCTGATATGAGGCGCTAACACATATACAGCAGAGGACTGCTGGCTTTGGACTCAGTCAGAGAAGATGCACCTAATCAAGAGAGTAGAGGCCCCAAGGAGTGGGGAAGTCTGGTGGGGTGGGGATTTGGGGGCTTGGGACATCCTTGTTGAGACTGGGGAAAGAGGTATGGGATGTGGAACAGTAAGAGGGTGGGCAAGGAGGGAGATGAAATTTGAATTGCAAAAAAAGATTAAAATGAGCATGGGTTCCCCAAATGAGGAGTTAGAGAAAGGACTGAAGAAGCTGAAGGGCTTTGCAATGCATAGGAAGATCAACAATATCAACCAACCTGATCCCCCACCCCCAGAGCTCACAGGGACTAAACCATCAACTAAAGAGTACATATGGAGCTACCCATGGGCACATTTGCATATGTAGCAGAGGATGGCCTTGTTGGCCATCAGTGGAAAGAAAGGCTCCTGGTCCTGTGAAGGCTTAATACCTTACTGTAGGGGAATTCCAGGGTGGACAAGCCAGATTGGGTAAGTGGGTGGGGAGGGGGAAACAGAGGGATGGGGGGTGGGATAGGGGATTACCAGGAAGGGAGAGAAATTCGCAAAAGGGATAACATTTGAAATGTAAATAAATAAATAAAATATCCAATAAAAACATTTTCAAAGGTTTACTTGGAGTCTCTTGCTGTAATAAAGTCAACAAAACATTGATCATCCCACTTAATACTAAATTTTATAAAATGTTTCAGACAAATAAAAGTAAAGAATGCCAAGCAAGGGACACTGAGCTTTGGTATTTACCAAATACTATGGGTAGCATCATAAGTTGGCATAATTTTCAGACCAAAGTTAGTTGTAATTTGGAAAAAAGTAAATTACTAAATTATTATTTCAATAACCATCCATGTGTGTATTTAAAATGGAACCCTTATTCACATCTAAAGGAAAACAGAACAAGCCACTCTGAGTATCTACAATAGCAAACAATGTTAAACTCTTCCAAACATCTCTATGTAGACATGATTTACAATAGTTTTAAAGACATTATAGAAATACTATCAAAAAGTATCATAAGAAAAGACAAAACTAGAGTCAGTCAGATCTCTATGATTTTGAGCCCAGTTTGTTCTACAGAGCAAGTTCCAAGACACCCAAGGCTACACAAAAAATTCCTCTCTTAAAAAATAATTCTAAGTATTAATGAACAAATACATTTGTACTTGTGCAACATTAAGAAAGTTGATTTGAAAACACAAGAAAATGTCGTAAGTAATAGTTAAACTTTGTTCAATGCTCATCCTGTAGTTGTCAGTAAAGTACACATTGTTATAAATATGTTATTACATATATTTTAATTATTTGCATGTGCCTGTGTATGTGTATAACCTGCTGAGATCCATTGCTGTATAAAGAGATCAGAGATCAGTTTGCTGAAGTCTCTTCTCTTCTTATACCATGTAGGGTCCAGCAGTTTGAAATCATCCCTACTTGCTTGAGCTCCAAATATAATATTTTATTGCAGCATAATGTAGAGAATCTAGTTGCTAAGACAATAAACTTACAGCATGTATTTTATAATATTGTGAATCTACACACACACACACACACACACACACACACACACACACACACACATACACATGCACACTCACACACATGCACACATTTTGCCAGCATGGTGGTTTTTATTGATGGCTAAATCATTTCCTGCTATAAAGAAGTACAGAATCTCAAATAGAGGCATTTGCTGAAATCACAATACTTTGTCAAAAACCATTAATATAAGAGGCGTGTTGTAACTCAGCTATTATCATGCTATCACAATTAAAAATTAGTATCAGATTTAATTTGAAATTAAGTTTACAGATCAACATAAAAGGTCTCAAAAATAAAGCTTTAAATTCAAATAATTTAAAGTAAATTAGTTGCAGTTCACTCCAAAGTAATAATGATAAGCCAACATTAAGATAGAGGTAGATAGAGGTTTTATATTTCAAGATGAGAATAGTTCAGACAACAGAAAATCATATGTCAACATCAAATGTAAATAAAATCAATGTTAACCATTGGATAACATCTACTAAAATATTCCTTAGACATTTGATATACTTTTTGGACTTTTGGCTGAAGATGACTTTCTGTCATTTCAATCTTTCATAAACTGGAGGAGGGCCAATATTCAGAAAAATCAATGAATACATTCCCATATGCACTTCAAAGAGCTAAGTTTCTTGAGTAGACTGTTACATGAATTCAAAAATATTTGATTCAGTTCAAGAAGCACGAATCACTATTATGACTATTGTTGAAGCCATTTATTAAGTTTCAATTTCTGCAGCTGCTCTTCTGTACACTGCATAGAGTGATTTAGGAGATACATTCCTTTGACGTCATAGATTTTAAAACTGAAGATGTCTATCGCCTAAAAAGTAAAAGAAAGAAAGAACTTGCAAATAAACCAGCCATTTCTATGAGGCAAAAACACATGGGACACATAAAACTACTATTGAAGGTTTCTTTATGGCTAATGAAATTTCACCCAAATTGTCTGTCTATGAATATAGTAACACTCAGTCATTGGTCAAAATGAAAATCTTAAAACTTATTAGACTGTGACAGCATTACCAATGGAGCTTTGAAAGGATTCACCTGATTTCTTTGACCTCCACATTTTGAAACGTTATCTAAATGAGAAAATATACTACTCATATAAATATTTGGAATTGTCATCTTCCAAATGATATTCACTTCAATTCCATAATTGCCATTACACAAATATTTGTTGCATGTGGCAATCCTGGTCAAAATTCTATCTTTTTCTGATTAGCTATACAGTAGTCAATATAGTTGGTGTTATTAAGAACTAGCAGATATATCCAGAAAAAGCAATTGAAGAATTATATTTGGGAAAACCTAGTTATGTTGGATACGTATTCTTTGAAAATTTGAGACATAAAAAGTCCTAGTATCTATGCATGACAGCTCTTTTTTTTACAATCAGACATAGCACACTAATTCTTTAATTATCAACTTGTTTAATATGACTAAATTAGACTAAATTTAGGTACTTTTGAATAAAAAATATAAACCAAATAATCTTTCCTTATATGATTCTTAATTCCGTTTATAGACAGTTTGAATCCTACATGTTTGGATGCTTTATTTCGTTATTGAATGATAATATCTATTTACAAATGCAGCAGATGAAGAGCTGGTTCACATTCTAAATGTAGACATTTCTCTGCTTTATCAATCAGTTTTCACTTATTTACTTTTATTTAAAATTGCATTTTAAGCAATGTGTTTGGATCACATTATTTTCATTTCTTCAAATTCTTCCTGTATCTTCACTACCTTCCTAACTATCCAACTTTGTGAACTCACTGGCTCTCTTACCTGTTCTCTCTCTTCTTACAGATTGGAAGAAAAACTCAATATGAAAATAAAAACCACAAGAAAAACATCACATACACACACACACACACACACACACACACACACACACACTCACTCACTCTCACAGAAAGTTAGAACAAAACCATGGAGGAGTGTTCCTCTTTGCTGGTGAGAATCTGGAGAAAGAGAAACACTCCTGCATTTATGTTGGAATTGCAAGTATGCATAACCACTTTGGAAATCAATCTGGTGTTTTCTCTGAAAATTGGAAATGGTTCTACTTGAAGGTCCAGCTATACCACTCCTGGGCACGTACATAACAGACGCTCCACCACATCATAAGGACACATGTTCCACCCTTATTTATAATAGTCAAAAGCTGGAGACAATCTAGATGTCCTTCAACAGAACAATGGATACAGAAAATGAGGCACATTTACACAGTGGAATATTACTCAGCTATTAAAAACAAAGACTTTACAAATTTTGCAGGCAAGTGAAATGTTATCCTGAGTGAGATAACCCAGACCCAAAAGGACATACATAGTATGGACTCACTCATTAGTGGCTATTAGTGCAAAATCCCAGAATAACAATACAATTCACAGACCAAATGAAGCTTAACATGAAGGAATATCAAAATGTGGATGCATCAATCCCACCTAGAAGGGGGAACAAAATAATCGGGGAGGCAAAGGGAGGGATCTAGGTGGGGTAGGGGTGAGGACTGGAAAAGACGGTGGCAGGATCAGGTATGGGAAGAGACAGTAGAGAAATCACTAGGGCCAGGAGAGTAAATAGAAATGTGTGGCAGTAGGGGTAGGGAACAGGTGGGACCACTAGAAAGTCCCAGAATCCAATAGGCATGACATTAGGTGAAATGCCCAAAGTTATGGAGATATAACCTGAAGATACCACCTCCAATAGAGATATACATGGCCCATAGTTGAGGAATGGGGCCGCCCATCTATGCCAAAAAATTTTAATGGAGAATTCCTTCTGTCTAATGGAAATGCAGGGACAAAAACAGAGCAGAGACTGAAGGAAAGGCCATCCAGAGACTTCCCTACCTAAGAACCCATCCCATCTCCAGACACCAAATCCCAATCCTATTTCGGATGCCAAGATGTACTTGCAGACCGCAGCCTTGTGTGGCTGGCCTCTGAGAGGCTCTACCAGCACATGGCTAAGACAGATACAGATACTCACAGCCAACCACTGGACTTTGCCCAGGGAGCCCAATGGAAGACTTAGGCTAAGGACTAAAGGAGCTGAGGGAATTCCAATCCCATAGGGAGAATGGCAGTAGCAACTAACCCGACCCCTCAGAGCTCCCAGGAACTAAACCACCAACCAAAAAGTATATTAAGGCATTTCCATGGTTCCTGCTACATATATAGCAGACTACTGCCTTATCTGACATCAGAGGGAGGGGAAGCGCTTGATCCTGTGAGGGTTCGGCACTCCAAGGAAGAGGGAACTTAGAGGGCTGAGGCAGGAATGGGTGGGTAGAGAAGTGAGAGTTCTTAGAGGCCAAGGTGTGGTGGATGGGGAGTGGGAGTTCATGGAGGGGAGACCAGGAATGGGTTCAACATTTGACATATAAACAAATGAAATAATAATAATAAAAAAAAAAAAAAAAACACAAAAACATGGAGTTAGTTTTGTGTTAGCCAACCTCTAAGCATGGGTGCCTGCTCTAGAGTGTGGTTAATATTTCCAGTGACACTCCTTTGACAAAAATTGATTTTTCCTTTTACATTAGTAATAAATTGCATGTAGCTTCTTTATTCTTTTTTACTTCAGCTTCCCCTTCTTATCGTTTATGTGTTTTCAACAAGTGCAGACATAGTGAGTGCTTCCACAGTCCCTGTGGATTCATTTGTGTCTATGCTGTTCTGTCTGAAAGATATTTCCTTGGAGTCATTCTCTACCTTTTGCTATGACAACCTTTCCACCTCTTCTACCATGGGCCTAAGGAAAAGTCTACTAAATTCTACTAATGGAACATTGAAAAATAAAATCCGTCCTAATGACACATTGCTATCCTCCTAGGTGCAAGCACTGTTCAGTTCTCACAAAGGAAGCTTCTTCTTGCAGGTGATGGTAATTAACGCAATGATACCCAGTTGGAGCATGCGCAGAGAATAGAGAGGTTTTGGAGCATCAGTCCTAAGTGCAATATCACTACCAAACCTCAACCTTCAAGGCCCAGCTTTGCCATTCTTACTCATAAAATCTATTCTATCTAGTTGACCTAGGGAGAATTAATTAAAAATAGATTACACAATACAAAGAATTATTAGGAGCCTAAGAAACTCAGGGTTAAAGCACTCTTAAGATATTCAGTGAAGGGGAGTCTTGAAGGTGATCTGGTTCCAGTGAAAACAGTGCTTAACTACCTACATCTAGATGTCACTCTCAACACAAGGAACTCAGCTGCCCTATGACACTGCATCACATGAACTCATGGATTTCAGAAGATGAACTTCAGCCTACCACTGTGATTTCTGAGATGTTGCCCTTTTAATAAAGAAGTGGTTTCTAACACCCACATCACAGATTTGACGGTGCTATTGGCTGGGGAAGGAGGTTTATGTCCTTGTCTCACCTAAGACATTTAGAAATATGAGTTATTTCTCTTCTGTGTGGACAGATTTTAATGCTCACTCCTAAGAAAATGAATAAAAATTTATGTCAAAAAGATAATACACATCCTCCTGTCCATAGAGTGTTTTTCTACAGTACAACTGCTAATTATAAAGCAGGGTATGGTGTGGGTAGGGGAATACTCTTTTTTTTTCTAACCCAAAAAGTATGGCCTCTCTTCTGTCTAATGATTATGACAGCTTTAGGAAACTCTTAGTCTTACTGGATTCTTAGAAGACCTACATGTTATAAAATTTCTGCATTTGGATAATCATAAGAGAAAATAAATCCTCCAACCTTTTTGATGATCTCTAGGATATAAATTTGAGTGGCACATGGGTATATTAGGGTAAGGTTCTTTCTCATCTCCTGATAGTATTCATAAAAAGGTGAAAATAAAAACTTGGAAAGACTGACAATAAAATTTTATTGCTAGAATGAACTTATTGGTATGGAAATGAAAGTCAAGTGAAAGTTATTTAAAATGAGGAAAAGTGGATGCTGGATCTTAACAAGGACATGAAAATGCCTGAAACCTGACATACAGAGCATGCAAAATATCCTCCAAGCTATTGTGAATGAAATTCAAAACACTGCTGCATCAAACATTTGCTTGCTTACACTATACCTAGGTTCGCGTACACTCCATTATACACGGAATTGATAGAGAATATATTTCCAAATATCCATGATGATTTTTCAGAATTAAACCAGGTAAAATAATCTTTCATGGTTTGCTGCTGAGTTCAATATTTTTTTTTTTTTTTGGTTTCATTCTGCTCAAATACATTTGAGGTAAAATGACCACATTATGCGTAAAGTTCCAAGATATTGAATACCCAATTTTCACTATTATTGTGCAGCTCTCACCACAGTATTTGAAAAAAAAAATGATCTTCACTACACTGGCACTGATTAAAAAAACAAACAAACAGGTTTTCAGTACCCTTGCCAACAGTCTCAAAACCACCCTCTGCTTTGTAAATAACAATCATGCATTATGACTATATTTATTCAATTACAGTAAGGCACTTGATACTGACTTGTCATAACTGAGGCAAAGCCTTGATGTAGCTGTCCTTTCCCCTTTGGAAACTGACAAGTATTTAGATTTCAATATGTATACTTTTATTTAACATAAAAGCCAATGTTGGAGCTTAGAAGGTAGCTCAGTTAGTTGATACTTTAGTTGTCTTGGATTTCCCACATTTGGCCCAGAAATCAGGAGGATCTGAGTTCAGATTAGCATCACTCATGTAATATGCTAGTCATGGTGGTGTGTACCTCTAACAGTAGTAGAAACCAGATAATTGTTGGTGCTTGCAAGCCAGCTACTTTTGATAAAGCAGTGAGCTTCAGGCTTACTGAGACCTACTGTATCCAAAATGAAGAATAAATATATAAAATGAAGAACATTAGACAAAGGCATCCCACGTTGACTTCTGGCATATATACATATGCAAACACAAGATAAAGGACACATTGTAAGTGATGCTAACATGCTCATGCTTTCTGCACTCTACATAAAAATGTAAAACCTGTATGTAGTCTAGCTTGCTTTTATAGTATCTCATGTATCCTTCCCCTTCTCCCTTAGTAACCTTTTCCATTTATTTCCTTATTCCCAAATAGTTACAGTGATTTCACATCAAAGGCCTTACTTTAAGTGAGTAGAACAGTCATACTGCACAATTATTGTATCCAAATAGCATCCTACATACTCTATTTAAAAAGAATTATATATATATATATATATATATATATATATATATATATATATATATATATATATATATGCATATTTGCACTATTTGTATGTATAATATATTTGGCCCAGGGAATGGTACTATTTGTTGTCCTTATAAGAGTTGCCTTGGTCATGGTTTCTGTTCACAGCAATAAAACCCTAACTGAAATGAAAGTTGCTAACAGGGACTGGGGTATTGTTGTGATAGACCTGACCATGCTTTAATTTGGAAGAATATGGATTGGGGGTCTTTGGATTTATAAAGCAGTGGAATGCTTTAAGTGGGGCCTTGATGGACTATCCTAGTAGGGATAGGGAAGACTTTGTTACTGAGAGTGAAATGTGTGGACCTGGCTCAAGGAGTTCAGGTGGAGAACTTCATTCAATACATGGCCAAGAGACTGTTTTTGTGGTATTTTGGTGAAGAATTTGGCCACTATTTTAACCAAACCCAGAAGCTATTGTGGATGAGGTGACTGTATATGGGATGGATCTCCAGGTGGGGCAGTTTCTGGAAGGCCTTTTTTAAAAGTCTCTACTCCACAGTTTTTCCTCCATATTTCATCCTTTAAGTATTTTGTTCCCCATTCTAAGAAGCTCTGAAGCATCCATACTTTGGTTTTCCTTCTTCTTGGGCTTCATATGGTCTGTGAATTGAATCTTGCATACTCTAAACTTTTGGGCTAATATCCACTTATCAGTGAGTGCATACTGTGTACATTCTTTTGTGACTGAGTTCCTTTACTCAGGATGATATTTTCTAGTTCCATCCAAAGATGTTGTGTTCCAGAGATAGCCCAAGTTGTACCTCATGCTGCACCTGTATGTGGTAATGTGTAAGAGATACCTAGGTGGTTCTGGTTTTGACGACATGAAGAGCAGCTGAGACTTGGTACTGTTAGAGGCCATGGGAGATCATTGGTAAAGGTTCAACCTCAGTTCAGTTGATGGCCCAGGACTGAAGGGGTAATGCAAAGGAGTTGAGGCTTTGAACCATGAAGAGAACCTATGAGAGGCTATTGGTGAAGCCTAGTTGCAGCCAAAGACCCCAGTGAATTGGAGATTCCAGTACCATAGGATTATCACTAAGAACAGCAGTGTCAATGTAGTGAATCAACCTAAGCTTAGAGTGCTACAGAGGGCAGAGCTGAAGGTGATGCCAGCCCTTTGGAGGAAGATCATGTGTGGTTCTCAGACATTGAAACAGGAATCTGTAACACTGAAGTTCCCTTGGAGACCCTAATATATTCAAGATAAGAGACCCATGGGGAAAGCTGCTAACAGAGATTAGAACCATCCCAGGAGAAAGAAATTTTTTTGCAGTAACCAAAAATGAAAAAAGGAGATGGAAATCTGAAGACTGCTTTGACATCAGACATGGAGATACAGACTTTGGACTTTGTACATCTGGTTTCCAGCCTTGTTTTTCAGCCTTGCTTTGGGGATTACAGTTAAATGATTGGATGAATCTCAGAAGATACTTTGAATTTTGGACTTATAACATTGTTGAGACTGCTATAGACTCTAGGGACTTTGGAAGTTAGAATAAATGTATTTTGCATTATGTTGTATGTTTAGGTATGTCCTCCATAGATCCATGTGTTAGAACAACCTTATGGGGCCCAGCGAGTGGAATGTGATGGTTTGTATATGTTTGGCCCAGGGAGTGGCACTATTAGGAGGTATGGCCTTGTGCAGGTATGTCACTGTGGACATAGGCTTAATCCTACCTTCCTAGCTGCCTTGAAGTCCGTATTCTGCTAGCAGCCTTTAGATGAAGCTGTAGAACTCTCAGCTCCTCCTGTACCATGCAGGCCTTGATGCTGCCATGTTCCTGCCTTGGTAATAATGGATTGAACTTCTAAACCTATAAGCCAATCCCAATTAAATGTGGTTCCTATAAGAGTTGCCTTGGTTGTTGTTCTCAGCAGTAAAACCCTAAGACACCAGATGACAGAAGGGGACTTCAAATCCCATTGTAGATGATTGTGAGCCACCATGAGGATGATGGGAATTATTGGACCTCTGTAAGTGCAACCAGTGCTCTTAAATACTAAACCATCTCTTTGGCCCCTCAATAATCTTTTTTGTTTGTTTGTTTGTTTGTTTGTTTTTGTTTTTGAGACAGGGTTTCTCTGTATAGCCCTGGTTGTCCTGGAACTCACTTTGTAGACCAGGCTGGCCTCCAACTCAGAAATCCACCTGCCTCTGCCTCCCAAGTGCTGGGATTAAAGGCATGCACCACCACACCTAGCTACTTTTAGTTTTTGTTTTTGTTTTTTATCTTTTTGGTTTTCACAATAATCTTAAAAACAGGTTAAATGGATTTTTCTCCACTTGAAAGATACATGAATGCTTCTCACTTGCCTTAGAACAAAACATTTTTTATCATGACCTTAATGTCCTTATGATATAGTTTTGTCCACTTTCCACAAGGTGATCCCTCAGTTTTCCTGGATCAACTTACTACCTTCGAGCAGGCCACTGAATACTCAAATCCCCACTCATCTTAAAGACTTTGCGCTTCTATTTTCTTGCTGTAGTTTTTCCTGTGTTTGCGTAAATACATTATAGCCTTTTACTTCTTTATATATGATGGGTTCTGTTAAATAATAGCATTTATCACAATTGCAAATTTTATAATTTATGAGATATAAACATTTCTGTACCTCCTGCTGTAGTGAGAGAACTCTAAAGACAGACATATTATATCTTGTTTACAATCGGACAGTCACAGTTACTGTGAATGTGGTTACTTTTAAAATCACAATTAAATATATAATTCTGTGATGTTATGCTATAAAAGCAGAAAACTAATTATGATTTAAATCACATAACTAGTCATGAGTAGGTAAGGCCTCATGTAGCTATGAAGTGCTTCTCTACCACCTGTATTCATGTGAACATATCTGCTAGATTCTCTTGTCTATTTATAGGCAGGACCTTCTTTAATGTTCATAAAGTTGCTAATTATTAAAAATAAGGTTGACAGTTCTGCGTGATTCTTTGACTCTAGTTTTTTGTGATAATGCCAAGGCTCAAGTAAGTAGTTTGATAATCAGTAGTAGATGAATGAAGAAAGGATGGAATATCATAAAGAATATTATTTAATCAGCTAACATCAGTTTTATTCTTTGGAACAGTACAATGATTTGCAAATGAGAATTTTATTCTAGTCATTCTTCATAGCAACCTTGTTAAACTTAACATATTAGTTCTTTTTATTTATTTATTTATTTATTTATTTATTTATTTATTTTTATATATTACATGAAATTAACAATTCTGTCTGAAGCTACCTTCTTGGAATTTTTTTCTTTCTTCTTTACAGTTTAATTATTTATTTTTTTTCCAAATAGCACCTTTTAACATCACCATGGCTTATGAAATTAAAAAGTTTTTGATGAAAACAGAATGACCTAAGAATTATTCTGCCAATCCTTTGGTAAGAGTTTTTCTGTAGCTTCCTGTTCTGTGCCATGGTGTACCTGCCTCCTCTTCCATAGTGTATACAACTAAATAAAAGAAAAACTAGAATCAAGTATACTCTAAAGTATTTTACAAGTTCAAAAATACTTTCTAAATATATTATGATGATTTATTTTGGCTATAAAATATTGAATTTGTCTAAGATTATAATGAGTTTAGTGTAAAACACCTTAAAATAATAATTAAAACTAACAGGCTAGAAACTTAAATAAATGTGTATATTTTTATTGTTTATATTGTAGTAATATAATTATGACAGGTTTGTTAAAGAGAGAAATAGATCAATTCATTGATTTTACTGTTCATTATTCCAGATGGGGAGCAATAAATATGTTCTGTGTGAAATGCTCTGTTTCATAACACAATTCTCAGATTCCCATCTCTCTTGAGACTTTAAAACTGCTTTATATTAAAACTATGGCATGTTTTGATTTTTTGTGTAAAGTTTTCTTAGGAATAGAATGTCTGTGAGGCCAGTCATTTTTGTTAAATTCCCTCTTGAGAAGTACTGCTATTAACTTCAACAAAAATGTTTGAATAGCAAATGTCACTGAATCTCTCTGGACATTTCAAGCTCTGAAGCTATGAGAGAACATAAAGAAAGTTATCATTACATTATCTGAATGAGCAAAGGAAAAAGAGGAAGCTGAATTTTTGTGACTCTGCTTTATGTCGCCTGAACACATAGAACAAAGTCACCAGTGAATACCTTTCACTAGGTATCTATTATGTGTCACACATTAAACTACTTAGAAGTTTGCAATGAACAAGGAGAAATGGCCCTGGTCCCTGTTGGATCAAAGATTGACAAAGGAGAAAATATGCTTTCAAATTAAACAATAAACAATAAAGTGAGAACTAAAAAATGAAGCTGATCACATTCTGCTGACGTACCAGAGTGGACCTGCCTTACAAAATTAGGATATCTGACTTTCCTGATGCTTTAAAACTATCCTTCAATGTTTATTGGTTTGAAACAGGAGGCATGTGGTTAGTTCTGAAGATGAGATTGCTGGTATAGCAAGCAATCTTTGTGTATCTTTTTTTTTAGAAAATACTTACCCAGATAGGATCCTATGTCTATCATCTGCAGAAATATTGAGTTAATGTAATTCTTATATACATGATCACATATCGACTGCTTATTAGTCCAAGTTTGCATCAGCAGTCAATGAAGAGGGCATAGATATAGGAATATGAATGGGCTATAGAAAAATGTATCAAGAACTAAAGTTATGTCAAATCCAATAGCTTTGCTTCTAAAAGTTGTGATGACATATCGTTTATAGAACTTTTGCTCAGAATGTGCAAAGTCCTCAATATCAAAGACTGCATTAAAACAGGTGTGCTGGCACACATCCCAGCACTTGGGGGGAAGAGAGAAGTGGACCATCAGTTCAGTATAATACTCAATATATATGGAGTTCCAGGCCAAACTGCATTAGAGTTCAGAGCAGAGACTTTAAGGAATGGCCATACAGAGACTGCCCCAGCTGGGGATACATCCCATAAACAACCACCAAACCCAGACACTATTGCAGATGCCAACAAACACTTTCTGACAGGAGCCTGATATAGCTGTTTCTTGAGAGGCCCTGCCAGTGCCTCTAATAATACAGAAATGGATGCTCACAGTCATCTACTGGACAGAGCACAGGGCCCCCAATGAAGGAGCTAGAGAAAGTACCCAAGGAGCTAAAGGGGTTTGCAGCCCCATAGGAGGAACTATATGAACTAACCAGTAAACCCAGAGCTCCCTGGAACTAAACCACTAATCAAAGAAAACACATGTTGGGATTTGTGACTCTACCCGCATATGTATTAGAGCACGGCCTAGTTGGTCATCAGAGGGAGGCAAGGCCCTTGGTCTTGTGAAAGTTCTATGCCCCAGTATAAGAGAATGCCAGGGCCAGGAATCTGGAGTGGGTGGGTTAGGGAGCAGAGTGAGTGGGGAGAGGATAGGGGGTTTTTCAGAGGGGAAACTAGGAAAGGGGATAGCATTTGTAATGTAAATAAAGAAAATATCCAATTTAAAAAATAGAAAGAAAGAAAATAGTAGTTACCAAAACTGTAACTGATGTTGCTTCTGAACATTTCAATAGACGTTAATGGAAAAAAAGAGCTAAATTCAATTTTAATTTGTAGTATCAAATTGATGTTTACAAAGTTTATCATAAGGCAATATTATATTTTAATTCTTGACTCTTCTTTTATAATTTTCCTTTAAGTCAGTTTTAAAATAAGTATGGGTAAGCAATATGCAGTGTGTGCTATGGATTTGCTTATTAAGAAAACCACCTCTTTATAATGTAAAAACAAGTTTTTCATGTATATAGAAGAAATAAATAAATAAAGAAGAAATAAATGAAAAAAAAACATAATATGGAGTTCCAAATTTTACTTGGGAATCATACATTCTGAAGAATCTCTTGTAAAAATTTATTTGGATAATTGTTAATATTTTGAATTCAGAGATATTTACATTAAATGTGAACTTTAAGCTTATGTAATAGTTAAACCCTTGACTTTGGTCCAGGACCAATGGAAATAAGAATATTTGCTTGCTGTGTAGACGAGGACCCTCTCTCTGTTGAATAGCCTTGGCTAGTTTTTTTTTTTTTTTTTTTTTTTTTTTTTTTTTTATCTGAAAGCAGGTAGATGAAAAATTTTTCTAAGATAATATGTGCTTGAGGATAAATAAGCTAGTGATTACAGATTTATAGACTATAGAATTCCATATGTGTTGGCACTTATAAATCTTGTCAGTTTCTTATACAGATATTTAATCCAGTGTTACATTTGAGCAATCTTCTCACCCTGAGAGTTTCTAAGCTGCTTCTTGTCGTCATGATGTCTGTGAACCATCTTTACTTGGGTTATTAAACCTTGTTCTGAGATCACACACACTGTGTGGTTTTGAAAAAGAAATCCACACAAACAGACAAAAACAGCATGACATTATTTGATAAGTTTCATTGGTTTTCAATATCTATAACTAGTTTATTGTTTCTTAAGTCAAGATGGGAGAAGATAGTTTAAAGACAAAAATGTACCGCACCTATTTTCTCTGATTGCTCATGCAAAATAGCTGCAAAGGAAGATTTACTGCAGTCAAGGGATTGATCACGCAGGTGAATGCTCTTTCTTCTCCTTCTGCTGTATAATGGGAGTTTGCTTCCATTGTTGTCTCTGATGGAGTCTGTGCCAGATGTACTCCAGAGAGATCATAAAACAGAGGAGGTTCCTGGGGATTAATTTCTGCTTCCATGGAAACTACCCCAGTGTGCCCCAGTTTTAAATGACTTCCTGCAGGCAGCACCTGGAGACACCTGCTCAAAGCAACAGGTTTCCCAGGACTGAAGAAATGCACAAAACAACAAAAATGTTCAGTGTAATCATCTCCTGAATTAAACACACTATTTCATATTGTAAGATTTTTTTTTTACATGTTTTATGGCTAACTATGTGGTATTTATGACTTGTTCATTTAATTGGTTATTAGTATTTGGAGTTCAGCAGCATTCTTTCTGATGTTTTCTAATTCCATAATCGTTAACACATGGATTCCTTGACAAACATTAACTGGACTTACCAAAAGGTTAAAGTAGTGAGATATAGAATGTGATTCACATCAAAAAGGTTAGATGGAAAATGACTCACAGAATAATATTCGAAGACAATTTGGGAAGAGTGATTGTATTTGTGATATGTGAATAGTGGTATTAAGAAGACATATTGTAGCTAAATAAAGAGATTAAAAAGCCATGATTCCTCTTTATAATGGGTCACTAGCCTAAACACTGAGGCAATAAAAATGCAAATTTAATGTGAGGAAGATGTATGATTTATTTGTGAAAAATGTAGAATATAATAAGTTAATAATGTTTATGTAAATAAGGGTTCATTGAGTAAACTCAGGTGCACTCTGAAAACACATTGATAGGAATGGCGCCATGATTATAATCTGTTCCAATGACTGCATTTCTTGAGAAAGAGTTGGTGATAAACAAACATGGTTGCTGATCTAAGTCCTTGGCCCCAGTTTTACACTTAAACACAATCTAGTTTACACATGATAACATATTGGCCAATTTGATCTACACAGAAAGTTCTTATTTCTAAATAAATAATAATACAAAAGGTTAAAAATCCTAACTGTGGAGTAAATAAAACAAACCCACAACTTACACATTCAACTAATTTTCCAGTAAATTGTACTTGTATGTTGAAACTATTACAATAAATCATATTATCAGAGATTCATGTATTTATTTTTGGAACTGTGTATTTAAACCCTTCTATATACCTCTTGTTGTCCTTCAGTTACACACACACACACATATGTAAGCACACACACACACACATATATATATATATATATATATATATATATATATATATATATTCTTAAATATCTTAAATATAAAACCTCCTTAGTCTGTATAATAATATTGCCTTTGGTATGTATGTTTTCATGACCTACAATTTAGTTTTGGGTAATTAATCAGTGCCTTTTTCTGATTTGTTTGAGTTAACTTTACATCCAGTCACTTTGCTGAAGTTGTTTTTCAGGTTTAGGAGTTCTCTTGTGAAATTTTGGAGGTCACTTAAGTATGCTACCATACTATCTGAAATAGTGATATTTTGTCTTTTAACTTTCCAATTTTTATCCCTTTGATCTCCTTTTGTTGTCTAATTGCTCTGGCTAGAACTTCAAGTACTATATTGATTAGGTAGAGAGAAAGTGTGCAGCCTTGTCTAGTACCTGATTGTAGTGGTCTAATTTCAAGAAACTGATTTCAAGTTCCTCTCCATTTAGTTTAATATTGGCTACTGGTTTGATATATATTACTTTTCCTATGTTTAGATATGGGCCTTGAATTCCTGATCTTTCCAAGACTTAACATGGTGGGGTGTTGGATTTTGTCAAATGCTTTCTCAGCATCTAATAAGATGATCATGGATTTTGTCTTTGAGTTTGTTTATATAGTGGATTATGTTGATAGATTTCATATATTGAACCATCCCTGTATCCCGGGGATGAAGCCTACTTGGTCATAATGTAAGATTGTTTTGTTGTGTTCTTGAATTTGGTTTGTGAGAATTTTATTGAGTATTTTGGCATTGATATTCACAGGAGAAATTGGTCTGAAGTTCTGTTTCTTTGTTGGGGCTTTGTGTGGTTTGGGTATAAGCATAATTATGGCTAATTGGGTAGTGTCCCTTCTGTTTCTATGTTGTGGAAATGTCTCAAGATTATTGGTATTAGGTCTTCTTTGAATGTCTGATAGAACCCTCCACTAAAACCATTTGGTCCAGAACTTTCTTTGGTTGGGAGACTTTTAATGACTGCTTCTATTTCTTTAGGGTTTATTGGACTATTTATGTGGTTTATCTGACCCTGCTTTAACTTAGGTATTTCGTACCTATCTGTCTAGAATATTGTCCATTTCATCCAGATTTTCCTACTTTGTTGAATATATGCTTTTGTAGTAGGATCTGATGATTTTTTGAATTTACTGTTTCCCTTCTAAATCTCTCTTTTCATTTCTGATTTCATTAATCTGCATACTGTCTCTATACCCTCTGGTTAGTCTGGCTAAGGGTTTATCTCTTTTGTTGATTTTCTCAAAGAACTAGCTCCTGGTTTGGTTGATTCTTGGTATAGTTCTTTTTGTTTCTACTTGGTTGATTTCAGACCTGAGTTTGATTATTTTCCTGCTGTCTATTCCTCTTGGATATATTTGATTCCTTTTGCTCTAGAGATTTCAGGTGTGCGGTCAAGCTGGTAGTGTATGCTCTCTCCAGTTTTTATTTTTTATTTTGTAGGCACTTAGAGCTGAGTTTTCCTCTTAGGACTGCTTGGTATGTTGTGGCTTCATTTTCATTAAGTTCTAAAAACTCTTTAATTTCTTTCTTTATTTCTTCCTTGACCAAGTTATCACTGAGTAGAGTGTTGTTCAGCTTCCATGTGTATGTGAACTTTCCATTGTTTTAGTTGTTATTTAAGATCAGCCTTAATCCGTGGTGATCTGATAGGATGCATGGAATTATTTTAATCTTCTTGAATCTGTTGAGGCCTGTTTTGTGACTGATTATATGGTCAATTTTGGAGAAGGTACCATGGGGTGCTGAGAAAAAGGTATATTCTTTTGTTTTAAGACAAAATGTTCTATAGATATCTGTTAAGTCCATTTGGTTCATAAATTCTATCAGTTTCACTGTGTCTCTCTTTAGTTTCTGTTTCCATGATCCATCCACTGATTAGAGTGGGGTGTTGAAGTCTGCTACTAATGTATAGGGCACAATGTGTGCTTTGCATTTTAGTAAAGTTTCTTTTTTGAATGTGGGTGTCTTGCTTTTGGAGCATAGGTGTTCAGAATGAGAGTTTATCTTCGTTGATATATATATATATATATATATATATATATATATATATATATATATACATATTTTTTTTCATTTAATCATTCTGTGCCACGGACTGGGCCTAGTCAACCCCCCTCAATCATGGGAATCAGGGGTTCGGACAGATGGGCATGGAGTTGGCGAAAGTGGGGTGACAAACAGACTCAACACAACACAAGGAAGTGTGGATCTGAGTGCAATTTGTCACATCAATCATCAGACTTTTTATACAGAAGAAATTAGGAAAGTTAGGTGACACACTGTCAAGGTACAATGAGGTTACTGGATTCTACAGAGATATATAAACAGGGAAGGACTTGCAGGAATCAACTGGGATAAGATTCAATGTTAACAACTTGGATCAAAAACCGCTCCACCTAAGGTCCACTTAATTTTAGAAGCCATAGTTCCTATTGTAGTCTATTGTATAGTCCACCTTCCCCCCAGGCCATTGTAAATACTTGTATCTGGGTGTAACTCAGCTAGCTATAGTTCTAAGTATCTAGTCTGGTTCCTCCTCAGGTTGCAAACTTCCTTATTCCTTGATAGTAGTAAATTCCTGTGTAGGGCGGTGACTTGGCTATCCATGCCTAGGGTCAGATCAAGGAATGCCTAGAATCTAACTTAGCTATATGTCAAAATATGAATCCTTAGAAGCACTTATAATGAAGCAATATTAAGGGAAAGCACACATATCCATTGACCAACTAAAGCAAGGACATTGGAGCATTCCTTATACAGGATGCCACGATTCTAGGAGACTAAGTTTCTGTCAACTTTTTGCCTCGGGACCTTGCCCAGGCTTTTCAGCCTGTCAGGAAGGTCACTACTGGAGTGGATGTAGCAATTCTGAGTGAGTTAACTCAATCACAAAAGGACACACATGGTATGCACTCACTAATAAGTAGATATTATCTCAAATGCTCAGAATACTCAAGATACATGTCACAAACCACATGAAGCTCAAGAAGAAGGAAGATCAAAGTGTGGATGCTTCAGTACTACCTAGAAGGGGGAAGAAAATACTCATGGGAGAAAATATGGACACAAAGTGCTGAGCAGAGACTGAAAGAAAGGACATCCAGAGAGTGCCCCACCAGGGGATCCATCCCATATACAGTCACCAAACACAGACACTATTGTGGATGCCAAGAAATGTTTGCTGACAGGAGCTTGATATAGCTGTCTCCTGAGAGGCTCTGCCAGATCCTGACAAATACAGATGCATATATATATATATATATATATATATATATATATATATATATATATAGAGAGAGAGAGAGAGAGAGAGAGAGAGATCTAATCCTGTGAATGCTAATTCAAAACTTTAAAAGAAAAATAACTAGGTAGTTATATTCAATAAAAAAGTAAATTTACGTGGTGAAAGACTAGACATGCTGAAAGCTCAAAATAAGATAATGAATACTAAGATGTGATATCAAATGTTGACTCAATGAAAATATATCAAATCAACATAATAAAGCATTAGCTTTGTTGAACAGATATCAACTAAGATCACTCATTCTACAGGTCTCTGTGACTTTATACATTGACATGCCCAACGTTCAACTGGTGAATTCAAGATGCCTCTGTTCATAGTGAGGCCTTAGGTTTATAAAGTAAAAAGGGCAGGAAAGTAGACACAGAGAACTGGGATCTGCTGCATAGTTCCTACTCAGTGATGGTTGTTAAAAGGTAGACAAGGAAACTAGTGATACAAACCCAGCATTGAGGAACTTTGAAAATATCCAAGATGCTTCATATTACAAAGCTGATACAGGGTTAAAGGTCATGTAACAAACTCACGACGAATTCAGAAGACTGAGAGGTTAAAAGAGGGGTGCTGGGTTCCTCTCTCACAGTGATTACATATCACATCCACAAGCACAAACTCTTCTTCCCTTGTGGTAGCTTTAGTTCCTACTCAAAAGTGACCTAGGGTCGCAAAGTATGCAAATAATTATGTTTGCCACCACAGTATCTGTGCTCTATGTTCATAAGTAAACATATTCACAATGGCTTGTAAACCATTCTCAGCTCTCAGCTACTTTCATCACTGATATTAATAAACATGTGCATTGTATTGATTGCCTCAGAATCCAACTGGAAGGCTTAGTAAAAAAATATATAAAATTTGAATCTGTATATGTGTCATTTAAAGGATTTTGTTAACACTTGTAGCAGTTATCAAACTAATCATTTTATAAAATAAGGTAGAAAGTGTTTGACAATAAAATACAACTTAAATGATTATTCTCATTCTTTATTAAATCCGACTTAATTGATTACTTTTATTAATTTTTCAATTACCATACTCAGAATTTATGTATGTCTTCTGTGGAAAACACCTACTCTTTATTGATGCTGTGCCATAATCAACAATCACTGTTAATTTCCGTTTACTCTTTATATAAACCTTATATTCATCACTCTAACATATTTGATTAATTGTTTCATTAAAGAAAGAAGCCAACACATTTCTAACTTCAATTACTACATTGTCTGTGAAGTATAAAGCAAAAATAAAAAAAAAAAAAATCTTTCTTTTTATGTTCTATGAATGTAAATTGACAGAAAACAGATACACCTGCAGACAGTAGCTGATTTTTCTGGTTGGAAGACAAACATAGAATTTGTGCTTCAAAGTCCAAAGCTTCGGGGGCTGCTCTCTTAATCCTTAGTCCTACTAGGATGCAATGAAGGAATAAGAATGTGTGGTTTCTTGGGTACTTTCTCTAGCTCTTTCTTTGGGAACCCTGTGTTCCATCTAATATCTGACTGTGAGCTTCCACCTCCATGTTTGCCAGGCATTGGTATAGTCTCCCACGAGACAGCTATATCTGGGCCCTTTCAGATGAACTAACTAGTACCCCCTGAGCTCATGTCTCTAGCTGCATATATAGAAGAGGATGGCCTAGTTGGCCATTATTGGAAAGAGAGGCCCCTTGGTCATGCAGACTTTATATGCCCCAGTACAGGGGAACACCAGGGCCAAGATGTGGGAGCAGGAGGGTAGGGGAGCAGGGCCGGGAGGGGGGAGGGTATAGGGAACTTTCTGGATAACACTTGAAATGTAAATGAAGAAGTTATCTAATAAATATTGGAAAAAAAAAAAGAATGTGTGGTTTACAGGCTGCAGTTGTTAAATTGGCTTTAGTTACAGATTTTTAAATCCATGTTGAAATCCCAGACTAACGTCTGCTATTCTAGATCTTCTAAAGATTTGCATTTCCCAAGTTTCCTCCATTAAATAATTTCCACATATATCATGTAGAAGGAGCTTGATATTTCCAAATAATATTTTTCTCATCTGTATTTAATATATGTTGTATTAGTCAGATCCATAAAAAAGAGGCAAAATTTTTTTTTTTTATCAATTAGTTTTTATTAGATATTTTCTTAATTTACATTTCAAATGTTATCCCGAAAGTACCCCCCCCCCGCCCTGTTCCCCTGCCCGCCCACTCCCACTTCTTGGTCCTAACATTCTCCTGTATTGGGGTATATAAAGATTACAATACCAAGGGGCCTCTCCACCCAATGATGGCCGACTAGGCCATCTTCTGCTACATGTAGAGCTAGAGACACATGTTCTGGGTGATTCTAGTTAGTTCATAAGAGGCAAAGGTTTTTATAATTATAAGACACTTGAAGTTCAAAGTACGCGTGTTTTAATGAGAACCATTAAACCTAGCACTTCACTGGGATTACATGGATTTAGACACTCACTGTTCCATATACAATTTATACATTTACCAACACTAAATAGGTGTTAAAATATTGCAAGTATTTAACAGAGAAATGCA
>LR750865.1:121317-153091 GCA_902729485.2 Mus minutoides
AAAAAAAAAAAAAAAAGAAGACCCTCTAAATACACATGATCAAAGCATGTGTGAACTCCCAGAGACAGAAGGAGAAAGCACAGAGTCTTCAAGTCCTCTATACACATGTTATGGCCCACAATTTAGTCTTCTTACAGTATTCTTGAGTGTGTGAGCAAATGGGTCTCTCATTCGTGACCTCGATTGGGTTCTATTCCTTCTGTTGGTTGACTTCTCTAGTTTTGAGGTGGTAGGAATTTTGTTTTGTTTTTTAAATCTTACTATATTTTATCTTGGTATATTGAAAAACATGAATGAATGAATGGAAACCTGGACACTAGGGTAAATGTTAACATCTGAACTGTCATTTACAGCTGCTGAGAAAAGAAATATCAGATTAATGTAGTCACCCTGGTTCTATCAACTGCTCCCAGCTAGATCTCATGTTCAGGAGTTCATATAATGAAATGCATAATGTTTTGTGTGGTTTAATTTGGTTATAGTTTGATGTGTTTGATGTGTTCGTTTGTTTGTTTCTAGCTGTTTTCTTATTTTTTTCTTCATTTTGTTGTATTGAGTTTTTGGTTTTTGAGAAAGAATTGAAAGTTAGTAGGCAGAAATGGAGAAAGCTACTGGAAGGACTTGCAGGATGTGAAAAATATAATGAAAATATACTTAAATTTAAGAATTGTTATAAAGAATAAATATATAATAAAAACATTAAAAGATTTGATTATCTAAAACATCAATAAATAAATATAGTGTGATGACCTTTTATTTTTGTTTTGATGGCATATATTAGTCATATAATTTACAAACAAGCAAGATTCATTTATTAATCAGAATGTTGTTGATGATTTTACTATAGTCTTCATTTTCAATAATTATTTTTTATTAGTTAAAATAAGTGATTTTATATAGACTAGAATTTATTCTCTGTAGATGTTGTCCTTGTGGTAAAGTGTCATATTTATATACTTACACCAGCTATGTTTTTAAATAAGAAAATCAATTAAAAAACAACACATTAAAAAAAAAAAAAAACAAAAAAAAAAAAACAAAGTGAAGGAAGAAAAGTCCAAGAGAAGGCACAAGAAACAGATACCCCTTTCATTCACAGTTAGGGATTCCTTAAGTAAACTAAAACAGAAGCTGTGATACACATGCAGAGGTTGTGATGCAGATCTGTGCAGGCCTGTGCTTTCTGCTTCAGTCTCTGTGAGTTCTTATGTGCTTTTTCCTGTTGATTTAAAGAGTCTTTTTTATCTTGTTTTCCTACATCCCCTGTGGCTCTTATACACTTTCAGTCTTCTCTTTCACAAGATTCCCTTAGTCTCAGATAAATGATTTTATACCTACTACTGAAAGAGCTTCACAAATGTCTTTTATACTATTTTAGGAGCTTCATATATGTATGTACATCACACACACACACACACACACACACACATACACAGAGTAAGACCCTATTGCTCAAGACACCCATAGTTTAATCATAGAAAATGCATATATCTAGCAGGTAGTAATGTGAAATCTTCATCACTTTTGGCTAGTCTCACTCCACATTGCTCAGTTGTTTGTTTCAGTGTTAATTCTCACCTAGTTCTGGTGGAAACTTCTCTGTTGTGAGTTGAATGATGCCATGATATTTATGTTTAGAAATAGATCATTAGGAGTCATTTTGTGACTACTGTTTTTGGTGGTGGTGCCTGATTTTAGCTTAAGGATAGAAGTAATATTTCCCTTTAAGCCCATGATCTATCTAGTCTCATGCTAGTGGATACATTCATAGTGTAAGATACTGGTTATATCTCAAGGAATAGATCTTAAATCAAATGTGAATGATAATCCCTATAATGTTTGTGTCACTATTACAACAGAATATCTTGTAAGGTTACTGTTGTAAGTGAGAGATATGTAACTGGACAATACTGGTGATTACTTTTTTTCTCTGATAGTGTATAAATATGTTGTAAAACTTTGGAC
Source organism: Mus minutoides (assembly GCA_902729485.2). Classification (NCBI taxonomy): domain Eukaryota; kingdom Metazoa; phylum Chordata; class Mammalia; order Rodentia; family Muridae; genus Mus; species Mus minutoides. The sequence continues at coordinate 123,283 of LR750865.1, forward strand.
ACTTGTCAGTAAGAGTCAAGCTTCTCGTTAGTGACCAGCTTGATGCCTCCATATTTGATGACATACACAAGTACGGCCTTTCCACTGTTATATAGAAGAAAATCAATAGCCTTTGCAATAGCCTGTAATATCTGGGTTACCTAGGGGATCCCTTTGGCCAATGATCCAAGGATATATAGATCATTTCCTTATATAACATATTCTATTTAATCTTCCTTTGACGATCTCTTTCTCCACCCCAATCCTTAGTAGCTACCTAACCTGTCTTATTCTTCTGATATAAACACACATATCTAAAGCTTACAACTAATATTCATGTGTAAGAGAAAATAAGAATTATTGTATCTTGGAGTCTAGATACTTCAATCATGCTGTTTTTACCTTCATCCATTTGCCTGTCAACTTTATAGTTTCTCTTTTCTTGACAGCTTAATAATAAATTATGTAATTGTAACATATCATCATTATGCATTTATGAGTTGGTGAATGTCTAGGATGTTTCAAACTTTAGGCTATTGTGAATATAACATCAGTGAACAAGCATGTGTTAGTATCCCTGTGGTAGGATGGAGACATTTGGGTACATACTCAATAGTGGATTGGTGGTAGATCTAATTTTGTCATTTTGGAGAATCTCCACACTAACTTCCATAATGGCCGATATGCAATACCACCACAAATAACTAAGTGTTCCTTTCTCCTATATCCTCTTCAGTATGTGTTCTCATTTACTTGATTGACCTTGGCCATTTTAAACAGGGTCAGATGAAGGCAAAATACAAATTAAATAAGTGCTAGCATAACTATATTTAAGGATCTTCAAAAGACAATAGTTATATCATAAACCATGAAATGTCTTTCCAAATAATACAAATTATGTAAAATTTTATTCATTTAATGAATAATTATAAGAATAAATTCTCCTTTTCAGCTTTAAGATATATAAAATAATTGAATTATGTCCTATAAATTATCCTGTATTTTATTCTTACACTGTTGTATAATTTTTAATGTTTTTTTGTACATTATGTGTTCAAAATGTAGTCTAATGTTTGATCTGGTCTCAGTATGTATGTATCTTTGATCTGCCACACATTTATAACAACAGCAACTCAATCACAGACTTTTAGTTCACAGAGTGCCTAAACGGCCACATTTAAAATTTGCAAGGTGGTTATTGTGCAGATTCATTCAGTGGTAAAGCAAGCACATTGTCTCTCCTGGCAGTAGAAAGCTGATTGGAAGAGATCCAGCTCCCTGCAGGGGACAATAACTTTCTTTCCTTGCCTGTCCATGTGATACTCATTTTATAGTGTTCCATGTGGCTAGCCAATACAATGAATGCTACAATCATCCTGCTTCCTTCTTCCTTGGGCAAAGACCATACATGTTCCCTCTATTAAAAAAAAAATCCATATGAACATTATTATCCTCATATTCTTCACTATGTTACCAAATCTATTTACACATTAAGAATTCTAAGAATTTTGTATAAAGATGGAGAATATGTCACTTTCAAAGGTCTGAAAGTCTAGTATAAAACTTATGAACAAACAAAATCCTTTTGGCAAGTAGGCTTTGAGGGTTTTTTTGTTTTGTTTTGTTTTGTTTTGTTTTGTTTTTTCTAATTTTTCACCGTGCTGAAGATATGAGATGGCTCTATTAGTGGGTAGTGTTTGAAAATAAATTTCAGGTTTTTCACTTCATCTCTGTGTACATTTAAGTTACTGAAATGGTCTTCATATTGTATATGATCACATATCATTTGAAATATTTCACACACATAGATAGATAGATAGATAGATAGATAGATAGATAGATAGATAGATAGATAGATGATAGATAGATAGATAGATGATAGATAGATAGAGGTGATAAACATATAGAGAGAGTAGAAAAGAGAGATAGAGAGGAGAGAGAAGAGGAGAGAGAGGGAGTTGTCCTCACTATGAGGTAGCAATCAATTTAGGTTTGTCCTCAATAAATATTCTACATTATTATGCAGTTCTAAAACAAACCAGTTATTAATGACTGCAGTGACCACAATTTTTGTATTTTAAATTTAGATGTGAAGAACCTGTATTTCTTTTAAATACAGGGAAGTTGTTTTGTTGTTCTTTTTTAGTTTTGATTTTTTTCACTTTCCTCTAATTTTAATCATTATTCTCAACCATACCATGAGAGTACTTTTAACTTGTTATTCTTGACATCCTGGATAACTTTTTTTGTCTACTTGCCATAGTCATCTGAAAGAATAACATCCATTAAGAAATTACATGGATGAGACTGGCCTCTGTGACTGTCCTTGGGGGATTTTCTTGATTATTATTTAAAGTTAGAGGGTCCATGCCACTGAGAGCAGCACACTCACTAGGCAGTTGGCCCATAAAAGAAAGCAAGTCAAGAAGAGTGAGACGGTGAGAAAATGAGCCATCATGCAAAGCAGAGAGCAAGCCAGCAAGCAATGTTCCTCCATGGTCTATTTCTCAAGATCCTAATCTGACTTCTTTCAACACTGGACTGTAAGCTGAAATGTGACCTTCATCATTCACATTGCTTGTGGTGCAGCTGTTTTAACACAGGCAAAAAAGAGAGAAGAATACATATGATCACACTCACAGCAACAAATACACCAGCCACACTGGCTTGCTTGTTGGTTAAATCAAATCTAGTTAATGCAGAATATTCGGGCATTGATTTGTTTCAATAACATAGAAGGAACCACTAAATAACATGGTAGGGCATTGTTTGAAACGTTAAAATATGTTAGAGATCTATAACTAGCTCTTATGAACAATTGTGAATTAAATCCTCAGGACAATCATGTGAGACATGCAGTGCTACCTTCATTTTACAGATGCTGAAGCAGCAATTCCAATGTATTCAATACATAATAACCTTACACAGCAGTGGCTGTAATAGATGGAAGCTTACATCTACTTAATTCTACCAGGTTTATCTCTCAGTAGCTGTTCAACCATTATTTTCTGTCTCTTAAGAAGTTATACACTTAGTAGGTCACTCATCTTTGTGCTTTAATAAATGTCCTTCAGGATTATACTACAGTAAAAGTCATTAGGTAACTGTTAGGCTACATATAAACACTATATCAAATTCCTAGTATAAAATTAGTCAAAATTCTTTCAAACACTACTTGTTTGGCAGTAGCCTTGTGCTAACTATTATGGTCTCTTGTATTCTATAAGTGTTTTAGGATGTAGGGGTTGTTTATTGGATCGCCCCTCCTCCCCAATTAACCATAAAGGAGACATGGAATCTGGATTTCTTTCATTACTTTATGTCCTGACAGCAGCTTCTCCTTCTTCACCTGCTCCCAGTCCCTCCCTCTCCTCACCTCACCCCATCCCTCCTCCTTTTTCACGGAGGAGAGGCCTCCCATGTATATCCACCCATGCTACCAAATCAAGTTGCAGTAGAACTAGACTCACCTTATTCTGAGACTAGACAAGGCAGGAGCCTAATTATGGAAATAGGATCCAAAAGCAGGCAACAAAATCAAAAATAGCCCTTGCTTCTGCAGTTAGAACTCCAACATGAAGTTCAAATTACAAACCTGTTACATATATGTAGGGGTCCTAGGTCTGTCCCATGCATGTTATCTTGTTGGTGGGTCAGTCTCTGTGAGTCTCTATGGGCCCAGGTTAGTAGATTATGTTACTTTTGTGGCTCTCTGTCTCCCTCTATCCTCCCTCCCCACCTAACAGAGGATTCACTAATCTCCACCTAATGTTTGTCTATCGGTCTCTGCCTATATTGCCATCAGCTGCTGGGTAAAGCCTCTAAGATAACAGCTATGCTATGATCCAGAGTTCCAAGTGTATCAGGATGTTATGAATAGTGTCCGTGGTGGGCTCTCACCAATGGGTCTCAAGTTAGACCAGTCATTGGTTGGCCAGTCCTTCAACTTCTGCTCACTCTTTATACCTGCACATCTTACAGTTAGGAACAAAGTATAAGTTGAATGCTTTGTGGCTGGGTTGGTATTGGAAGCTATACCTGGTTATAGGTGGTGGCCTTTCAGCTTCCATATGCCCTATTGCTAGGAGTCATAGCTAGGGTCAATGGCATTGGGAATCTATATGTTTATAGATACATTTTCATTAACAGAACTGAAAAATCCATGTGAAGTGAGAAGAGAGGATAAAGAAAGTTTGAAATGGAGAACTTTTCTCCAAGAGTCTCACTGGGGAAACAAAATATCATTAAGATTAGATGGCATGTGCAGCCACAAATGGCCAACAGAAAATAAACACAATGGCCTCATTGAAGGTTCCTTATTTATAATGCCATGTTAGGGCTTTGCTTTATTCTATTGTTATTGAAGTCCAGCCTTAGTCTCTGATGCTCTGATAAAATGCAAGGGATGATATCAATCTTCTTGTGTCTGTTGAGGTTTTGTGTCCAATTATATGGTAAAGTGTAGTAAAGCTTCCAAAAAGTGCTTGAGAAGAAGTTATAATCTTTTATTTCAGGGTAATAAGTTCTGTAGATATCTGTAAATCCAGATATCTACAGTTTGGCTAAAACTTCTGTTAGTTTCACCGTGTCTCTGTTTACTTGCTATTTCGATGACTTGTCCGTTGGTGAAAATATGCTTTTCAAGTCTCCCAGTATGATTGTGTGAGGTTCAGTGTGTGTTTTGAGCTTTAGTAAAGTTTCCTTTCTGAATGTTGGTGCACTTGCATTAGGGCATAGATGTTAAGAATTAAGTTTTCATCTTTGTGGATTTTCCTTTGATGAGTATCAAATTTCCTTCATTTCTCTTTTGAATACTTTTGGTTGAAAGTCTATTTTATTGGATATTAGAATTACTACTCATCTTGTGTCTTGGCATCCTTTGTTTGGAAACCTTTTTTTGCAGCCCTTTAATGTGAGATAATGTTTGTCTTTGTTGCTGTTAGCCTGTATCTTTTTATTGAGAAATTGAGTTTATTGAGGTTAGAAATTATTAATGACCAGTGAGCACTAGTTTTTTTTTTTTTTTTTTTTTGGGGGGGGTGTCAATAAATGATTAATTTCTTGTGTTTTCTTATGTGTAGTTATGCTCCTTGTGTTGTAGTTTTCCTTTTAGTATTTTATATAGGGCCAGAGTAGTAGAAATATATTCTCTAAATTTAGATTTGACATGAAATACCTTGGTTTCTCCATCTGTGGCGAGTGATAAAATTTGCAGGGATAGTAGGCTGGGCTTTCATCTTTGATCTCAGGGTGTGTAACGCAGCTTTTCAGGATCTTCTGACTTCCAGGGTCTCTGTTAAGAAGTCATGTATAATTCTGATAGTTCTGGCTTCATTTTTTTATTCAGACATTTTCCTTTATAGATGTTAATGTTCTTTCTGTGTTCTGTAAATTTAGTGTTTTGATTATTATATGGCCACAATATTTTCTTTTCTTGTCCAATCTATTTGGTGTTCTTTAATCATCTAACAAGTTTATGGCCATCACTTTTTTAATCTCAGAAAATATTTCTTCTGTGATTTTGCTGAAGATGCTTTCGGATCCTTTGAACTTAGAATCCTCACCCTCTTCTATTCCTATTATTCTTAGGTTTAGTCTTTTCATAATGTTCAAAATTTCCAAGATGTTTTGAGCTAGGAACAGTTTACATTTGGGGTTTTCTTTGATGGACGTATCAATATCTTCTATGGTATATTCTACTGCTGAGAGTCTTTCTTCCCCTCTTGTATTCTATTTGGTATGCTTGTGACAGTAATTCCTGTTCTTTTTCCTACTTTATCCATGTCCAGAATTGCTTCCATTTGTTTATTTATATTTATATTTCCAAATGTAGGTATTAGACAATTTTGTTTAATTCTTTCACATGTTTGATTGAACTTTCCTGCATTTCTATAACGGTATTATTTATATCTTCCTTAAAACCTCTGTCTTCTAGATGAGATTGAATTTAAGGTTTAATCTTGCTCTTCACATGTGTTAGCGTATATAGGGCTTGTTGTAGTGGAGATCTGGGTTCTGGGTGCCAAACTGCAGTGATTTCTGTTGATTACATTCTTGTGCTTGCCTTCTCCCATCTGGTTGTCTCTGGTGTGAACTGGCTTGGGTGTCTCTGGTTGTAGCAGGCCTCCTCAGATGCAGATTGACCTGCGTGTTCTGGGAGGCAGAGAATGCTAGTTAGATCAGGTCTCATGTGTTCCTGGTTACTACAGACCTCCTGGGAGTCAGGTTGGGCTGTGTGGTGGGGGAGCAGGTAGAACACTGGTGCAGATGAAAGTGCATATTTGAATAGTGATGGGCTCTGGAAGGGCAATGGGCATTTGGAAGGACAAGACAGGTCCCTAGTCTGTGAGGGTCTCAGCTGAAGGTGAGACAGGTTCTCACCTGTGTCCCTGATTAGAGCAGACTTCCTGGGAGACAGGCAGGGCTGTGGAGTCTGCATCTGGCAAGATGATTGGATTTGCCTTGGGTACAGACCAGAAGGTAGTTTTTTTTTTTTTTTTTTTTTTTCATTTCAATTGTTTTTCCTTTCCTTCATTTGTTTTTTAATGCTATAACAAACTGTATTTCATTCTATTCTGGTTTTAATTTAAGACCATTGTTCAAACTTTCAAACAAGTGTTAAAAAAGTCTTTGTTCTTGTATGCTATCTTTTTTCATCAATTCACAATAAAATCTCCCCTAAAATTCAAACATATATTACATGTGTCTATATTAAAGAACAAACTATTTGGCTTCTGATCATAGTAAACTTTATATGCAAGGAAAATGTGGATAGTTAATCATGACTCATTTTTTAATTTATATATTCATCTCTAATTTAGATGAACAATATTTCCTCAGTCTTTTAATTTGTATTTTTATTGTCCTTATGCTTCATATTGAAATGCAAGGGCTATGCAATTGACTCTAAATATATTCAAAGTTATTATTTGGACTGATACTATACAAAAGAGTTAAGGCATAGGAAGAAATAAATGTTATTTGTCAAAAAACTTCCTTTCTATGGAACCTATAAAAACAAGAATACAAAAGCTATAAAAATAGGACTATATTATATCTGTATCTTAGATGATATTACATCAGTACCTAATACCATTTGCGTGTATTCAGAAATAATGTAAAGGGCACATAGAATATCATTTTTATGTCTTAAAAATATAAGAATCATTTCAATAGGGAAATTATTGTTTGTTATTATTTTTAAAGTTTAAATAGAAGTGGAATACATTCCTTACCCTTTTTCCTCCTTCCTCCATCTGATCTCAATTAAGCTTCCTTTAAGCACTCAAATGTCCCTAATTCTAAAATTTGTTACCCATTTATTATCAATTTAACCTTATTGTGTGTGTTTACATGTATAGCACAAATAAAAATAAGCTCAGCATGAGGAGTCTTTTTGCAGTTGTCCTGTATACAGTTTCATGTCCACACTGAATTGGTTAACTAGTAACCAGGTTCATCCCAGAGAGACTGTAATTCCATTTCCCCCAAAGTCATTAGTTGTCTGTATTTCTTTGTCTATGGTTGTGACCTTATGAACTGTTCACTTTTTCACATTAACATGTGAAATTTTTATTTTTATTTTTTTTTCATCATGGTTTCGTGTTCATTCTAGTACAAACTCTTCCCTGCAGTGGTCCAGGGTTTGAGGCTTTCATAGGTAATTTCCCCATTCCAACACAGGCCCTGAGTTATTGATTTAGGTGACATCATGTAGATATATCCATTGTGGCTGGGGTTATGAATTGTGTTAAGTTGTGGTTTCCTGTGATAATCTCTATTTGAATGTAAAGAGAGACTTCTTTTATGAGGGTTGTGGCTACATGTGTATGATAGTGCAATAATATCTTAAAGTTAAAACACTGGAGCTGACAATGTTTCTCAGAAGAACCACTGACAGAGAAAGACCTCAGTACTAGGAATAAGAGCCCACCATTTGAATGACCAGTGAATGTAGCCCAAGCAATTCCCCAAACAATATAGTTATAAGTTTCCTAGGGAGGCTGAAGGTGGGTGGGTCCAAACTACTGATAATAGTAGGACACTTAGGACACAGGATTCAGATGAATCAAACTATACCTTACTTGAAAGCCTCTTCCCTGTAGCCTACGCTAATGTTTCCAGAAAATACTGTGCAAGCTGCCAAGGTAAGCAATTATGCAGCCCTACCCAGCTGTATCACCTTTGATCTGTGACAATTATCATCATGGCAAGATATTCATAAAGGTATAATAAGTGACACTCACATGTCTGTGGCAAGTAATAGCTGTCTAATTGTACATAAGGCCACCTCAGTAGGGAGACAGTGCCTGGCCCTGGAAACCTGCCCAGCCTCCTCAGGAATAGTGAGCTCATGGACATTAGAGAAGAATATACTGCCACTAATTCTAGAGCAGTGTAATTCCTAACTACCTTCATCTCTTCCTTCCTTTGACATGTCCTACCTCCCTACCCCTGACATGATCTTTGTTCCATTTTTTTTCAATTTTTATTAGACATTTTCTTCATTTACATTTCAAATGTTATCCAGAAAGTCCCCTAACTCCTCCCCACCCCCGCCCTGCTCCCCTACCAACACACTCCCCCATCTTGGCCCTGGTGTTCCCCTGTACTGGGGCATATAAAGTTTGCATGACCAAGGGGCCTCTCTTCCCAGTTATGGCCAACTAGGCCATCTTCTCTTATATATGCAGCTAGAGACACGAGTTCTGGGGGTACTAGTTAGTTCATATTATTCTTCCACCTATAGGGTTGGAGACCCCTTCAGCTCCTTGGGTACTTTCTCTAGCTCCTCCCTTGGGAACCCTCTGTTCCATCTAATAGCTGACTGTGAACATCCACTTCTGTGTTTGCCAGGTACTGGTATAGTCTCACGTGAGACAGCTATATCAGGGTCCTTTCAGTAATATCTTGCTGGCATATGCAATAGTGTCTGCATTTGGTGGCTGATTATGGGATGGATCTCTGGCTGCAGCAGTCACTGGTTGGTCCATCCTTTTGTCTCAGCTCCACACTTGATCCCTGTAACTCCTTCAATGTGTGCTTTGTTCCTAATTCTAAGAAGGGGCGAAGTGTCCACACTTTGATCTTCATTCTTCTTGAGTTTCATGTATTTAGCAAACTGTATCTTGGGTAATCTAGGTTTCTGGGCTAATATCCACTTATCAGTGAGTACATGTTCTGTGAGTTCTTTTGTGATTGGGTTACCTCACTCAGGATGATACCCTCCAGATCCATCCATTTGCCTAGGAATTTCATAAATTTATTGTTTTTAATAGCTGTGTAGTATTGCGTTGTGTAAATGTACCATAATTTCTGTATCCATTCCTCTGTTGAGGGACACCTGGGTTCTTTCCAGTTTCTGGCTATTATAAATAAGGCTGGTATGAACATAGTGGAGCATGTGTCCTTATTACCAGTTGGAACATCTTCTGGATATATGCCCAGGAGAGGTATTGTAGGATCCTCTGGTAGTACTATGCCCAACTTTCTGAGGAACCACCAGACTGCTTTCCAGAGTGGCTGTACAAGCTTTCAGTCCCACCAACAATGGAGTAGTGTTCTTCTTTCTCCACATCCACGCCAGCATCTGCTGTCACCTGAATTTTTGATCTTAGCCATTCTTACTGGTGTGAGGTAGAATCTCAGGGTTGTTTTGATTTGCATTTTGCTGATGATTAAGGATGTTGAACATTTTTTTTCATGTGCTTCTCAGCCATTCTGTATTCCTCAGTTGAGAATTCTTTGTTTATCTCAGTGCCCCATTTTTTTAATGGGGTTATTTGATTTTTCTAGTGTCCACCTTCTTGAGTCTTTGTATATATTGGATATTAGTCCCCTATCTGATTTAGGATTGTTGAAGATCCTTTCCCAATCTGTTGGTGGCATTTTTGTCTTATTGACAGTATCTTTTGCCTTACAGAAGCTTTGCAACTTTATGAGGTCCCATTTGTCAATTCTTGATCTTACAGCACAAGCCATTGCTGTTCTATTCAGGAATTTTTCCCCAGTGCACATATCTTTGAGGCTTTTCCCCACTTTCTCCTCTATAAAATTCAGTGTCTCTGGTTTTATGTGGAGTTCCTTAAACCACTTAGACTTGACTGATCTTTGTTCTTAATGACGTAATAAAGCTGGATCATTTCATTCCCTTCCTCAGAAAATTACCTGTCAGCTTTATGCTACTGTGGGATAGGCTCTGTTTAGTTAATATTATTCTATATTTTTATTTAATAATGGTATAAAATGATTGTAATCTTCTATCCAGTCTCTCTCTCTCTCTCTCTCTCTCTCTCTGCATCAATCTATTATCCATTGAGAATTTCATATATGCAACTAATATATTTTGTTCAGATCCAGTCTATTCTTTCTCCTCTCCCTTTTTCTCACACATCTTTCTGTCCTATACATTATCACTTACTTTTAAAAATCTTTTTAGACTACTTAATGCTGCCACTATCTGGACAGATGTAGGGTCATTTTAAGGGACATGGGCAGCCTCTCAAGGACTGCATGCTTAGAGAAAATTGACTCTCCTTCTCCTAACAACCAGTGACTGCAAGTAAATCCTGAAATAGGGCTGGAGTTTGTGGATGCCTCCTACAGGTTCACTTTAAGTTTAGCTGGCTTGATCTTTGGCAGGGATCATGCATTGAGTAGTCACAGATGCTGTGGATTCTTGTGTTGACTGTCTCTGCCATGTTTGGTGGACATTTTCAGAATGCATTTATTATTCATGGGGAAACATTTTCTGAAAAGTTTTCATTCCGATGATAATTCTCAGTGTCATCGTGTTGATCACGTCAATTCTCCAATCAATTTACTGGTCACATTCCAAGTAATTGAGAATCTCAAATAAAAAGAAAGAAATATTAACTCGGACAAGAATTGACCCGTGTATAAGGATGAAAGAGGAATTGATGCAGAAGGTGTAATAATCCTAACATGTATTATTAAGTATAAAAATTGGTAAAAGTTAAGTGTGAGAAAGAGAGATGTATCAACTGAGGGTAGGTATCTAATGCTACTCTGAAAGCTAATGCAACTATGAACAAAAGATCAATAAGGGCTGCAGAACATTTCTAAGTATCATTATTCACAACACTGACAGAATTGGCATACACACCATAATCCATTAACAACAGAAAGCATTCTTTTCTAATTTAGACGGAATGCTTGCCAATATAAATGTTGTTTTGAAACGTTTATTTTTTAGCAGTTCCATGTGAGGTTTATTGGGAGAGAGAGGGGCAAGGTGAGGGTGGAAAGAGAAGTGGGGGAGAGGGAAAGAGGGAGAAGGGGGTGAGGGAGAGGGAGAGGGAGAGGTTTTGAAACTTTTAAAAGGCCTGATAAAGTGTAAAGTGGTTAAATAAATGTTACATATTGTGTTCATTAAGTAAAATGTATTGGTCCCTTCTTGCAAAAATTTACAGCTGAAAAAATCACAAGCATCTTCAATATAAAACCTATAGGATATTGTAAGATGGAAATCAGTAGATGAGGAATTAGAATCTCTAAGAAACACAGGTTATTATAAATATGTGTACTTCAATTAGGGTTCTCTGTCTAAACTCTTGACAGTAGGAGGCAAAACACAATTATAATTTCCTCTCTTTACAAATCATATATTTTCTATTTGAAAGTAATCAGTGACTAAAGAATTAATCTTGGAAGTTCCTTAACACTCTCTCAGGAAAACAAGGAAGATGATTATGCAAATCAATGCTTTTCACTCTGATGAATACTCCCTAGATAATAAAGGATCATGTTCTAAGTGTACTTCCATAAACTCCTGTGCTGTATATTTTATACTATTAATCTTTCACAATTATATATAACATATGCTATAATAATATATACTTAAAATACACATAGCTGATTTTAATAGTATTGTTTGACAACTGTATTAACTATACATACATACATGTATATTTATTCATATATTACATATATATTTACATTTATACTGCAAATGTAAATGATAGTGTGGTATATGTCTATCACTGGTTTTCTGTTAGTCTGTCTGCAAAGGTTTCTGTTCTTTTTCAGAACTCTGACACAATAATTTATATGGAATCTAGAAAAAAGAATGATGCTAATAAGAGTGATCTTTTTAAGGATCAGATTTCTACATTGTTAATGGGGGTTGTGCAGGTGTCATTCTATTATGATTACATTTGAAAGAGATAATATAATTACTTTGCTAGGAAAGAAACTATAGCACATTATAAATTTTCTGATATAATATATAGGTGGAAGTCAATATTTCTAAGCCCATGTTCTACCACCTCATCTACTATCTTAAATACTTTCTACATGAACCTATTGATAGATGACAGATGAATTTGAGGTGAGTTACTTACTGGTAATCCATAAAATTAATCATACATTGTTGGTGGTGGTGGTGGATATTTTCTTTATTTGCATTTCAAATGTTGTCCCCTTTCCCAGTTCCCTCACCCCTCCCTGAAACCCTCTATCCCATCCCCCTCTCTCTGCTTCAGTGAGGGTGTTCCTCCACCCCCACCCATTCCTGACTCCCAGCACCAAGACATTGCCCTACACTGGGGCATCAAGCTTTCACAGGACCAAGGGCCTCTCCTCCTCTCGCCTGAGAGGCTCTGCAAAACCTGACAAATACAGAGGTGGTTGCTCGCAGACAACCATTGGACTGAGCACCCAAAGGAGGAGTTAGAGAAAGCACTGAAGGAACTGAAGGGTTTTGCAGCCTCATAGGAAGAGTACACATGGAGGGACCCATGGCTCCAGCCGCATATGTAGCAAAGGATGGCCTTGTCGGGCATCAATGGGAGGAGTCATTCTTAACTTACTTAGTAATTAAGATCCTCCTCTGGTTGAGAATCTTCTTTGTCAAACATCTCCATCAAGCACAAATATTTTCAAATTTTGGGTCATTCAAACCAGTGTGTTTAAGTGTCTCTTGATTATCTACCAATTCTTTAATTATTAATATTCCTTTTTTTTCCCCCAAGAAATTTATCTTACAACTATACTTATGACTATGAATCAGCACATAATTGCATGTTTGAATATGTCTACTTCCAAGGACAGTGAATTATGAAGTGTGCTGCAGGGAGTTGTACCAACTAGAATTTACTAAACTACTTATAGTTAAAAAGGTTACATGGAGGTGCATTGATGCATCAGAACACTATGGGAGTTCAGCAAACTATGTGATACATGTGTAAGCATGTTTGTCCTCTGTACCTTTTTTACCTCATTGCAGATAACTACCTAAGAGATTATATGTGTCGCCTGGCAAACAGAAGTCACTAGATCAGCAAAGGACATGCAGATCCTGGAGTCTGTTATTCATGTAAACTATGTGAGGATATACTTAAATCCCATTTAGACGGAATCTGTATATTCCACTTTCTTTTGATAATATAGCATTACTTTACATGACCAAACTTATAGTTAAAAGGTTAGATATGTTCATACAATAGTGAAGAGCCCCAGAGTCTTTCATGGATAATAGCTGTGAGCAAAGAGTAGCATGATGTCTCACGAAAACATTTAAGACTGAAATCTAGCATGTTTCCACAGTTCTGAGATCATGCACACTGTGAAAGTTGTGGCAACATTGTAGACTAATAATATCACATTGAAAATAAATAAGACACTTTATAAAGAAGTGACTAGGACGTGATGCTAATTTGTCTTCCCTGCACACAATACTTCTGTTGAAACTTTCATTGCATAGATTTATGATTTTCCTCTCTACCATCATAGAATTCTAATGGGTACTCCCTGTGACCAGCTTTGTTTCATAATACTATTGGTTTTATAAGGGTTCCTTCCTTTCTCAGACTTTCAGAGTATATATATATATATATATTAGGACAGGAAGGTCTGATATTGGATTGTAAAGTGAATAAATAAATAAATTGAATAAAATCAATAGGATAAATTGAATGTGATTCATGAAGCAAATATGTTTTCAGTTTCCTGTTATATAGATTAGATTTGGCAAATAGTGGCTTCTCAAAATGTGTTCACATTCAATCATGAAAATATAAGTAAAAAGATATTACAGATCAGATTAAAACATGAGAAAAAATATGCTACATCCTCTAAATGGCCATTAAATGATCACTAAGGTCTTTGATCTAAGGTAATGAATCACAAAACCCCCTCAGGAGAAGAGGTATGTTGAGGGAGGCAGAGATCTGAGATGTGTAATGGCTGGATTTTAAGACATTAAATCACTGTGATTTTTATACACAACAATAAGAAATTAATACAGTAGTATCAATAAATGGAATTGAAACTGCCTTATGAGATCTCTGACTACAATAAAGGACTAGAATTTCTGTCATCCTCTTGGTGCTTCTGGGATTGAAGAGGCTAAATTGAAGGTCAGGAGACAATTATTGAATCCTTGAAAGTGCTTCACTGCCAGAAGACAAAGAATACCTTATTTGAAGAAACTTGAGGAAATTTCTGTCTGTGACAAATAGGATAAGCAGTTTCTGAGTGTAACTAAGATTTCCAGCCATCAAATTCGTTTTCATTGCAGCCAGATAGAACGTGGGCTGAGGAGAAGGGACATTGAAGATAAATGTTCATTGTATATCTGAGAAGCATTCTCTTCTACAATGAGAATATCTATGCCTCATATACATGCCTTTTGTAAATCAAATGAATATTGCAAGCTTGAAGCAAAAAAAGGGGCTTAATGAACGTGTACTTTGGACTTCTATTTCTTATACTCCTTTTTGGAAGCAAGTAGCCAAAATATGCTGAAAAGCGAATGGCAATGTACTCAAATTGACAAAGATTAATGAAAGCCAGTATTTAAAAAAAAAAATCATTTCATTTCAGATTGGTGTGCCAAGCAGCTGTGTTAGATCACTGCCTAACATAATTTCATATCAGAATTAATGTTCAAAGACAGCAAACATGAGACTCACAATCACGATTTTCGTTGCTATGCTGTAAAGAACAAATGATGAAATTAACAAACACTGATCAGTAAATATATGAGTGAGTTATTAAAGATGGATAATATATATGCTTTAGAACTAGTAATTTTTACCCAATTTATAAAATAAATTTCTACATCATATGTCCAAGTCCAGAACTAGCAATGTACTTTGAGTATAGCTTTTTGGTTCCTAATTCCATATCTGAGTTCTTACCTGAATTGTAAAAAGGTTCCAAAGTTCCTGTAATCATCTGTTTGCATGATGGCTCATTGTGGTTGTCAAGTGGAGTGCATCTGGAATCAGGTAAAATACAAAACTGGCAGGATTTTTTCCCCTTGATTGGATTATTTGAAGTGGAGGGACTGATTGCAAGTCTAGATCATTTGATGTCTGAAGAATCATTGTAAACCTGTGTCCCAGAGTCAAAAGAAAAAAACATGGAAGCAAAAAGGTACTGATTTTTTTTTTTTTAACAGATTTCCTTGATTCTCACTGGATAGCTTATCTGCCCTGCTGTGGCAGTCTTCAGCTGCTATTACAGTCTATTTCTTTGAATACTACTAGGTAAATTGAGGATCAGTTTCTTGCTTCCTGCTGAATGGATCAAACACCAGATTCTTAGCCTTTCTGCCAATAGATAACCATTATTATAGGTAGACCAGAGATGATTAAAACACATCAATGAACCACTCTTATGCTATACATATGTGTTAGCTTATTGTGAAATTTATGTTAATTGTAATATAATTACATTTCTTCTGTTTCTCTCACCCTTCCCCATGCTGATATATTTTCCTTTCTTGCTTTTTAAATTCATGAACACACACACACACACACACACATATATATATATATATATATATATATATATATATCCATATGCATAATCCCAACTATAACCTGGTCAATCTGTATGATGTTTTTTGAATATATCTTTATAGGAATAATCATTTGGAGTATAGAAGAATCACGTTGGTATTTTCTTCCCTAGGGAAGACCATTTCTACCACTTTTAACTTTCCCTAATTTCCTATAGTTCCTTGTGTAGGGTTCATGATACAAAGGCATTTCCACCTCTACTTTGGCATGTCTACTGGTGTCAAATTTGTTAACCTTGTGTTGAACTTGTGTTTATGAAGTCACACTGGTGAAACCTTTGTGGAGTAACAAACTTTGCAAGGCTAAAATTAAACAATAATGAGAATGAAATTTTAATATCAGAAAATAAAAAAAACTGTGATATATATCATATATGTATGTACATATATTCAATTTCTATAATACCCTTCTTTTAAACTTAATAATATGAAACAAAATTTCAACATGAAGTAGAAACAAACAGCACAACCCTATTTCCCATGCTTTCCTTGGTAATGTTAATGAATCTAGTATTTCATGTCTCTGTGGCAATTGTTTATTTTATTTTTTTTTTCTGGTATGGGCAGTGTTTATAGGCCATAGTCCTGTGATTCAAAATGCTACAAAAATGCAGAAACCGTTTTTCTTCTGGCCACCTAGAAATATATTTGTAAGTACTAGACACTAAATTTTTGTTAATTAAAAGTTCTCTCACTACTGAGATATGGTTAGAAAAACATAAAATTTGACACTTTGTTAAAGTAAAAGTATCTTTACTATTAATATACAAATGGTGAAGAGTGACAATTTTGAAATACCATAAGCCATACTTTCAATGTCTTTCATAAATACAAAACTTCAACATTTGCAGTATACTTTTTTACAATTTAGACATATATATACAGCATTTCATAGGGACATTCTATACTAAAATAAGAAAACAGGATAGTTAAGAATAAAGAATTTGTATGGAGTGTGTAAGTTAAAGAAAATAAATGACTGCATGTTTTTATGTTACTGAATAAGAGGATAGAATTCGCATACCCTCAAATGTGAGGGCTTATTTCTATGTTGATTTAGTTTCACGGGGTTGAGAGGGAAAAATCCTAAACCAACAACATTTTTTGAAGATGCAGAATAGTTGTTCTTATTTTTAAAGATATAATTTTACAGTAGTGTGTTGTTAGGCTTAAACATCTCATTTGAAAATTGAGTGATAGAATATATCACTGTGTAGGTGGTCTTCCAGATTCCATTTGGGGTTTTCCTTACTCTGCTGTTACTGATGCTAATATTTGCTTATAATGTTTCTATTCATCAGGCGTTTCTGTGTGTCTTTCAAATGAAAAGTTCATCTCTGTATAACTTAATTTCTCTTTTCCTTAACTTTTCTATTTGGATTTGGCAGAAACATTCCAAACATCATTTCTTTACATTTTCTCTTCCATGCAAGGCTAAAATTAGACATGAAAAGATATGAGTTTGGAAATCAGCAAAAGACATAATTGCGATATATATTTTTTTCTATAATCATAATCATGAACAATGCCTGATATGTAAACCCAAAAAGTTTTTTCAAAACAAAGAAAATTAAAGAGACAGTATGAACTAATTAATTTATAACATTATAAAAGTAAACAATAATAATGACCCATTTTTAAGAATATTAAATGAGTTGCCAAATAAATATGTACCATTATACATAATAAAAAGTCATAGATTATTATATAAAGGGAGATAGTTATTATTTTAGTAATATTGTTAAATAGCTGCATCTACATGGGTGAACACAAATAAAATGAAATAAAATGAAATGAAATAAAATAAAATAAAATAAAATAAAATAAATTAAAAAGAATGAAAGAGCCTGGAAGAAAATTGGATATACTCACCATTTCCTATTTCTAGGCCCTTTATAATATTTTCATTTATACATAGTTGTTTCATATTAGAATATTTTAAGACCATATATATATAATTTTATCTTAAATAATTTAACATCTATGTTTAAATTTGAATTTTTAGCCAACCACAATTTAATTTCAGCATATGTAAATATATCTATATGCTATTTATGCTTTAGACAGAATGTTCCAAAGTGTTAATTAAGAGAAGAAATTTGACATAAATAAGAAAGCTCTCATTTAAAAATGATTTTAACCTTTCATGAATTGTTAAAAATAATCCCTCTGAAAGAAAATACAGTGAGAAAATTAAACTAAGCTTTTATATCATACTCCATAAAAATGATATAATTTTAAATAGTTATTATATGCTACAGAGTATTCCCTAAATTAAAAATGTAAATTTAAACTTCTCTTACTGTGTCAATTATAGACATTTTGATATTTCTTTTTCTTGTCATCATATAGATGATTTATGGTCTCAACCGCAACACTGAGGATCCAAGTAACACTCCGGTGATTGCCCTGATTTTAAGGAGCATCTGGTGTGTTTCTTAGAACTAATGTCACAGTTTTCTCAATATGGTCTGATCATCTAGAAAAAGAATATAGAGCAAATTAAACTATCTTATGGGTGGACTAAAGTACACGTTGAGTGTATAAATATTTTTTTGGTTCAGATTTCGTGTCTAAGGGAAAGAGGTTGTAGCTAAGTTTTTTCATTGAGTGTGAACACTGCAGGTTTAGTGTCATGTGTTCAATTAAAACACTTAAATAGTGAGAGTGGTTGTAATTTTTCTTTAACAGAATGTCATGCTGATATAAAGGCACATATACCTGTTACTTATTCAAATATTAAGATGATTTCAATATATCATTAATTGCTGGAACTTGTAATTCATTTGATTAGTAATAACTTTTATTTATATATGTTTAACTCAAAAACTAAGATTTATATGACATCTGTTGGATCAAAAACTCTTTGAAAATGTTGATTTATGTCTTACTATTAAAAATAAAATTCTTAAAGACTCTTAATGTTAGAGATTAGTATAAATAGAACAGTAGTGCTTGTTATCCACAAAATAATAAATTAACCTGGTGATATCACCATTATAAACTCATTTTTAAATCATTATAAAGTACTTTTATACTCTCACTTGTGTCAGATTTTAAATAAAATATGAATTAATTTAAATACTAAATTTTACTCATATGATGTCAAGTAGAGATTGTCACTTTTTAACTATTCCCAACCTTACATTTATTTTCCCCATGTTTTAACTGGTGCTAAGTTTAGATTAACTTAACAGTACTTAAATTTTGTCCAGTGGCTCTTTTATCATAATACATGAGTGACTCTCTGATAGTTATTAAAAGTACATGAATTTGCTTAGACTAAAACAAGATTAAAAATAAGCAATAGATATTTTCAGGATTATTCATGAGTTGAGAGATATTTATCTTATGGAGACTTTACAAATTGTGTATTTAGGAGAACTTCTCTGAAATTTTAAAAATGTTTTCTCTATCAATATAATGTTTCTCCGGGGCATCAATTTCAAGGACAATATTAGTTCAGCATCTCCTAGACAATTGATTGTGTAGAATCTATCCAAAATTACCTAACAGCTCCATAAGATGGATAAGAAATTTAAATATATATATATATATATATATATATATATATATATATATATATATATGGTTCTTTACATAGAAAATCTGAAGATATGATAAAATTAAAGTTTCAAATTGAGGAAACACAAAAAATATTTTTGTTCTGATTTCTCTGTTTTTGTGGTATAGCACAAACATGACAATTCTAAACATGCGAAATCGCTTTATCAGTCATACAAATTATTTTAATATCATTAGTTTAAACCCATGTGGTTCTATCCAGGAAAAGAAATCAGTATTCATGGCTATTGCTTCATAGACACCACTAAGCCTGTTCACTTTACACAAACAAACAAATTCAAGTATTTCGACTAGTTTTAGCACATTTGGTACAAAACAAAACAAAACAAAACAAGCATAATGAAGTACATCCTACAAAGGAACCCAGATAACCAGACAAACATAGGCTAAACACCCCAGGCAATTCTGTCAAGAACATGTTTAATAATCATGTTGGTCAAAAGGGTTAAACTGGTCTGTTTGCTTACTTTAGACATTTTTCAGATTCTTAAATAGGCACAGATTTATATTTGTGTTTGTGTTCGTGTGTGTGTTCCCCCGCCCCCTTTCTTTAAAATATGCCAGGATGAACAGGAAGGAGAGGTCCCTGTGTTAATTCTGAATTACAGCAAAGCACTGTGGATATAGCAGCGCCTTAGCATTCAGTTGGGAACACTCAGTCTAGTTGACAACCAGCGTATGAGGAACAACATGCATGTGGCTCTTTTTGGATGATACACAAGCACTTTATGAATAAAATTATTTCAGAGTGTCATTAATATTTTATTATACTTTCAAAAAGGTACTTATGAAGAGAGATAGTGTAAGAGCAGATCCATCTGCAGTGTTAAAAATATTCCTTCAATAATCTGTTACAATATATTCTCCAATATATTAGTATTAGAGTTGTTCACTTGATACCCAAACACCAAAGGTTGTGAGGAGGGGAGAGTCTTTAGAAACATAGTCTCTAACTTAAGAAATCATCAAAACGCTACTCCCGACATATGCATATTGATGATCACAAATGTGTTTTTTGTTTCTCATAAGTTAAGTCATAATTCAGACTTTGACCTCAGGGAGTTTGCATAGCTTGTAAGTTAGTAACTAATATATTCTTATATAATACACATAATATTAGAAAGTTTATGTTGAATAGTTAAACGATTGCTTCAACAATAGCTGTTTATCAAATATCTTAAAGTAGGTTTTAAATGGGTTTTAGAATGCAATGTTTTAAATAAAACATTAGTAGCATTTCAATTGTTCAGGTTTTATTCTGGCACATTTGTATGTTAAATTAAATCTGTTTAACACATACTTTTATAATCCAGTAGCCGCTTTCATTTAATGAGGGACATATAATATTAATGATCATCTAAAACTATACATCAAAATATATCTAATATGAGTTGAAGTACTTGAAAACATCCTTTTCTTTGATAAATTATTTTATAAATAAAAATAATCATGTATTTATAAATATATCAAGACAGCATATTGATATTTTCCCATTTAAATTCACTTTATTTGAAGCTGAGGGCAGAAATCAATACCATTTTTACTTGTAATACATTTACTTTTTGTGTAATCCACTGTGGTTGAATATGGTATACATAAAAAGAGATTTAGGAATCTTTCTAATCTAATTTTACACACAACTAATCTTCTTTCAACTGTGTAACAATTTTGTCCTGGTATCAGTGTACCTAAGATCAATGTCAAAAATGCAGTGTGGTCATAAGGTGAAAAGAGTTCTCCAACAATTTTTCCATTTCTAATATCTGCAAAAGATAACTGACTGGCCCTTTCAAGCCTGGGTTCCCTGAAAGTCCCCTGATAAAAAGCATACCCTTTATTATGTGCCTTCGCCTTAGTCTGAAAGCCCTCACAATAGTGTGTTTGCCCAAGATAAGATTTATAAGCAGGCAGGGCTTTCATACACTCCCCACACATTTAGCTCACAACGCTTTTCTCTGCCTTCCATTACAACCTAATATTTTAGAGAGAAATATATTTGTTTGTGTTACATGAGACAAAAAAAAAGAAAAAACAAACACTTTAGCCATCTAATAAATTGCAGTACTTCAAATATAGAATCGAACTGAAACCCCAAAATTGGTGCCAATCAAGTCTTTATACCGAATTCTTAACAAAATAAACCACCACCACAATAACAGAAGGAAATGGGTTGTGGCAGGAGGAGTTGGTTGTATGTATATGTGTACAAGCTATTCCAAGCTAGACTTTTCCCAAGAAATTAAGGTCAATGGAATAGTTTTGGTCATAGTGTCACTCTAATCCAAATGCTCCTTGTGGTGCTGACCGAGGTGCTGAAACTTGTGGTTATGCTTTTATGTCATCTTCTTTAGACTGGATGATGTCATTGGACACTTTAATTTCTATAGATTCTGCATTTAAAACTTCTTTTCCGTTTTCTTCTTTTAAAGGCAATTTTCTGGAAATAAACAGAGAGATGGCAAAGTCAGTTTTTATGTGTATAATTTAAAACCTGCTTCTCACCATTTAAAAAAAAAATTGTTGACTACACCCTGAACTACTTATTACAGAAAAAAAGACACAAACTTATTTAAATAATCATTTATTCATTGAGATTATAATGTAACTACATTCCCTCCTTTCCATTACTTCCTCCTGGATCTCTCATATATTTTCTTTGCTCGTTCTTAAATTCATGTTCTCCTTTTTTCCATTAATATTATGTATTTATATGTATTCAAAAATGTATTCTGAAATCTAAACTCCTCAGTTTGTATAATGTTTTACTTTATGAATGTTTTTAGGAATGATCTTTTAAGTATTTAAACAATTTATTGCAAAATAACCTAAGATTTAATAAAATAATTATCATTTACATCACATTAATAATGTGATGTAAAACAAAAGATATGTGAAACAAAGTATTTGTGACTTTGGACGAATCTAATTGTTTATTGTGATGTAACTTTGATTGAATACTGTGTATAAATTAAAAACAAATTTGTTTTGAATTATTAGGGTCAGAATTCTGATCTATGTCCACTAATTTTTTTTTATCATCTCTAATATTTCTCAAAAGAATAACAATTTTGTGCATGACAGACCACTGCATTCAATTAAAAATTATATGAATTATCAATATTATTTGGAAATTGATGGAGATTAGTGTTATCTACAAAATTGTTTCTTATCATGTTTCTTTGGCCTTTTTCATATTATTTTTCTTCATATTTTTATATCACTATTAAATATGCTATGTTTTTTTCTGATTCTGACAAAAAAACATATTTTTTTTTAAACAGATGCATATCTTTATGTATATGAGGGTTTGCTTGCATGTATGTCTGTATACTGCATGTGTTTCTGGTGCTAACAGAGGCCAGAAAATGTATAAAGTTTCCTGGATTGGACTTGGAGTGGGTTCAGAGGAATCACATGAGTGATGGCTGGGAATGAACCTGGGTCCTCTCTAAGAGAAACAACTGATCTAAAACACTGAACCACCTCTTCACATCCCTTGTTTCTTTATTTCTAAAACTAAGATAGCTTCATTACATTTTAAATTCACAAAATGGAATGATAATTTTAAATATTTTTGTTGATTACAACATTCACTAATTCAGTGTTCCATCGTATGTATACTTTTTTGGGAACCTGATAAAGTGATTATATCTAAATATTCACAAATACAACTTCAGCCAACCTCTGTACTTAATTTTATCATTATATAAAGAATTAACATTGCTAATTTAGTGTCTCTGAGTTTACTTGCAATTTACATTATATTTAAAAATGTGGACAATAAGCATTTTGTCACAAATATCCAAGCAATTATGTTAAATGCAACTATGAAAATCAGTGTGGTTTGGTGTAGTTGGTGAGAAGAAAAGGAGCTCAATACTGGAAAAGAGGAAGAGAAGAGAGAATAAGGTATTAAAGGCCTTGCCTGGCAGTGAATCTTATGTGACAAGACTAACTTGTTAGTCCATGTGCCATAACTGCTAGGTGGATTTCAGGCCCTACCTGATTTGAAGCCTGTTCCACAGTAAAGGATTCTGTACCTGGTGTATGAATTGGTTTAAAAATGATGGGTGAGAAAGTATTAAGTGTTGAACGTATTATTTTTGTTTGCCTAAATTAAAAAAGGTTACATACTAAATATTAGTGTTTTTACACTTTGAAAAATGTTTCTCTCTGTCTTAATCCCTCCTTACATTAGTCTTAGTTAATTCAGAAAGTCATAGCTCTCCTAGATGCTGCCAATAAGCAGTAATTTAAACTAATGCCCCAAAAGGACATTAATATCAACCATTCAAAGAAACATGGAACATAACACAAGAGAAGTGAAATGAATATTAATATAAAATTTGAATTTCTATGAAATGTTTCATTTTGGCAATTTGATCATTGGTAACATGATTTGATAAAAAAAAAAAAAAAAAAAAAAAAAAAAAAAAAAAAAAAAAAAAAAAAAAAAAAAAAAAAAAAAAAATAGAGCTATCTGACCTGGCCCATCACATGTAGTTATAGAGGGGGGAGAGATTGACAAGACTAGGAATAAGATGCGAGACAGTAGAGAGTAATTAGAATATAGAAGATTTGTTTATGAAATTATTAAAGAACATTATTATTAAAGAACATATATACATTTTAGTAAAATTTAGTTATATTTTAAAATGTAAGAAATTATAGTTTCAAGGGAAATATCTTAAAATGTACTTTAAGAGTTAATGAAGTTTAATTTAAAAACCAAAATATTTCCTTTAATAAAATAATATTATTGATTTCACAATTACTGAAAATGTTTTACCACTTTACTGTTACTTATCCCCAAATGCATGTATGCGTAGCTACATACTCAGGTTCTGTTAGTGGTGTGGTTTCATTTGGCTCATTTACTGGACTCCCATCTTCATGGTTAGTGATTCTTTCATCTTCTGTTCTCATTTCCACTATCGGTTCTTTTGATCCATCTTTCCTAAAAATGATATAGAAAAGGATTTAATTCTTCTATGTGTCAAATATACTCATGTATGCATACACACACACAAACACACACACACACACACACACACACACACACACACACACACACAAACACATATGTTCATGTCTGACACTTTGCAATAAATCAAACATTGAACATTTTTCCTTTTAAATTGATACCTCTGGTATTTTTTCCCCCTTAGGAACCAGAATGAAACAACATAGTCTCTTTTGATTATAATTATTTTAAATAGGGGAGAAAGGTTGTTTGTTTTTGTGTTAGAAAAGGTACCAAACATTTTAAGTTTAGCACCCAGGAGCAAGTCAGGAAGATAGTAAATTTGAAGCCAGTTTAGACTTCAGATGATAGTCATGTTTTGAGAATACAAAGAAAATTATATTGAAAAAGTCATTTAACCAATAAAATCTAAGTATTAAAAGTTAAAATATTTCATTTAATGTTTATAATTTGAAGAATGTCTTTCCTAGTTAGAAAAAAATAAGCATAAAATACTTTTAAAATTTTGAATAATGTACAACATTGGAAACAATGGAACTCATGAACTTCACAAACTTTACAAACTCACAAATTCCCTGGTTCTCTAGAGTGAAATGGAAGTGTTTTAAGTCTGTAGGTTTTGTGTGGATTCATAAAGACCTAATTATACCTTGATAAACAGAAATGGAGAATAAGATTATCTGAAAGATGCTAAATTGTAGGAAAATGTTGAATTTTTAGACCAACTTGTACATTTCAAAGATGTTTTAACATCAGAATAGATATGGAATATGTTATTTAGGGAAGAGGTTTTGTTTACATTACCATAGCTTATTAAATATTATGGGATCCGTTAAATTAATAATGAGATGATCTGAGTAATGTAATGAGAATGTCATGTGTATTGTATGGATGCATCACCTGTCAATTAAAAGTCTACAGCCTGTGGATTAGACACGAAATAGAAGGTGAGACATAAGGGAGGGAGAAAGAATTCTGATATAGAGCTAGGCATGAGATTTGTTAGAAAGAAGTGATGGCTCAGACAACAGAAAGATAGAAATTCAGAGGATGAAGAAAGCTGATGCCCTTTCTACCTGCATGGGAACAGTTCAACAAACTGACTGAAAATAGATAAAATGAAACGCCTTAGCAGGGCGTGGTGGCACATGCCTTTAATCCCAGCACTGGGGAGGCAGAGGCAGGCGGATTTCTGAGTTCGAGGCCAGCCTGGTCTACAAAGTGAGTTCCAGGACAGCCAGGGCTATACAGAGAAACTCTGTCTCAAAAAACAAAACAAACAAACAAACAAACAAAAAGTGAAACTCCTGAGAAGAATCAGCACCCCAAGGTTAAGTTTAAATAAACAGAAATAGAGCAGTTTTGTGGGTGTTATAAAAAGCTTATTAATGAACTGTTATAGATCAAGCAGAGTAAAAATTATAAAATTATAAAATTTTAGCACATTAAAATCTAAATTTGTATGCTATATTTGACATTTAAAAATTCCAGATAATTATGAGGATAAATAGAAAATAACATATAATCAATATAATTCATAAAAAAAAAACAGAATAAAATGTAGAATGCTCTTATTTTGCAGTGTTTTGAACAGATATAATCACTCAAGCATTTTTCCCATGGTAATATCCCATCAAACACATAATACTTAAATAGAAAAACAAAAATCTTGACTTGTGATTTCACAGTAGTAAACTGAATACTACCAAAGGAGCAGCAAAAAAAAAAATTAATGATAAAAGAAAATATCATAAATATTTATGATGAACTATTGAATAAATGTTTAAGATTACGATATATCTGTATAAATAATATCCACAAGTTTCACAAACACATATTAAATGGAGTAAACAATAACGTATTCATGGACTCATCCATTTGTATAATATAGAAATCAGGGAAAATCAATATGCATTCTTAGAAGTTAAAGTATAATTTACATTCTGAGAATAAATAAGGAAAATATAAATCTTAAACAATAAAAATATTATATTGATGAGAAATTTGAACAAGATTGCTTTTGGAATTCAATATTCCCATATTATTAAAATCATTGAAAGATAACCAACTATTAGGTATGTCTACACACATGCATATGTGTGTGTGTGTGTGTGTACAGTAGAGATTGAAAGCAACCATAAACAATAATATTTGCAGTGCATCATCGTTAAGCACCTGATGTGGCTTAGAAGACAGCCCTAAACAATGCAGGCCAGTTGTACTTGTGCTCCACTCACAGGAGGTGGTGCTGGTGTTTAGTACTTACAGGTAAGCTGCTTTTCCTTCTTCGAGTTCTTTACTCTTTCCACTGGAGCCGCTCTTTTTCCCGCACATTCTCCTGGAGATGCACATCAGTAACCCACATTGTCGAATGAAGAAGCAGCTGACGTCTGTTACCACAAGGATTAGCAAAAGGGCAGCAACTCCAAGCCCAATGATGGCTCCTAGGCCAAGGCCATTAAAAAGTGTGTCTTAAAAAAGAAAAAAAGAAAACCTCCATAAAAATCTCCACATAATAAAATATCAAAATGTAAAGAACCATTTTAAAGTAATTTCTAATAAAACTTATATATAGGTAAAGGTAATATGGAGTGGTGAGTGGCAACTTAATTCCTTCATTGTTGGGACCCATTGTCAGACTACCTAACCATATTTTAAGGGAGGATATGTTAAAAAATTAATTATTTTTCAAACTTACTTTAGAAAGACAATAGTAACTTGTTTTTATATAGGTTCCAATTCACTGTAGGGAAGAAAGTAAATAGTATCATATCCTGAACTATACTTTACCAGAAAGTCAGTCATAGTCAATCCCACTGTTAAAAGAAAACTATCATATTTTTATTAGAGAAGGATTATGGAAGTGTTCGATATGATACTACTTGGCATTTAGATTAAAACTTTAATTGGATGACTCCAAACACTTTGCTTTCACAGAGACACACTTTTAAATACCTACTATGAATAATTTTGAAATCATCACTTCAGAAAAGGTGGTTACTTATCTTTTTGCAGGTGATATTTTAACAAATTGGAGGCATTATATACATGTGTGACTTTTAAGAATCTCTGTTAGTTGTTATTTTATAAGATAAAGTTGTGAGATAGACCCCTTTTCTTGGCAATGGTTTGTGGGTAGTGATTAGGGGGTGATTGGGAGGAGGAGGGAATATGGGGAAGGAAACATACAAATTTTGAGGTGCAGTTAGTTATGGAAATAAGCCAATGGCCCTATATCAGTAGTGAAATATGGAAAGTTTATACAACCACAGCATAGTAAGGAGAAATCTGAGTCCCATAGGAAGTAAATTACATATTGTATTATCTACAGGAATGAAGTGTGTGACTCATACATATTTCTAATTATGCATATTAAAATAGTCAAAGAATTTTATATGACATCATAAAATTATACATCTTTTTATGTATAAAAGCATATTATTACCAAAAACAAAAATTGAATGTTTTTCCATAGTTACTATGAGGCAAAAAATGAAAGATATAGATGCTTCTTTTAATGTATCATAGATTAGTCATAAAGCTGAAGTTTTACCATTAAAATCCTATGTAACCTCTTTGAATTGCTCTACATGACCCGAAAACTACATTTCTATAAAAACGAGTAGAAGAAGTTCACTTGAGATAAGACATCACATCTCATTTAAATTCTTCTCACAGCTCAGGAAAGCATGTGGCAATAAATTCTACAGATCCATGTTACTGTGCTGGCGGAATGACAAAAGCTCACCTATCCCTGCTCTAGTGATAAATTACTGCTTCAGACTGCAATCTACAGCATCAGAAGTCATAAAGCCCCTGTTCTGAACAGGATTGCATCATATACTTATAAGTTTCTCATTTTTCCAAGCTTAGGTAGGATTCCTCCTTATTTAAATGAAGGCGGTTATGCAAACAACTACAAGAAACCAGCAGAAAGGAATTTAAGAAGAGTTCTGTGAATATGAGAATATATTAAAAGTCCTTTAATGAAGATTTAACACTTAGCTTTTATTATCTTTGTTGACATTTCTCACGTTCCATAAATTATAAAATCACATCATTGGTGGTTAAACCCATAGCTAAGCTACTATTGGATCTCTGCTCATGATAAACCAAAGGCAACACGAAATCTCTTATTAAATAATGATTACTCTTTTGAAAATAAGCTTTACAAAGCTATTGAGGAAGCCTGGATAGATTTTAATATTCATGTTGTGTATGATTTTTATGTAAATATATTTTTAGACTTTCAATAATAACTAAACAATGCATTTAATTCTTTCATTTTTTATATTGTACAAAATTACTTCATATTTTCAAGGTTGTACAATAGTAACTATAAAGAATAAATCTTCATTAGTTTCCATGCTACCAGCTTACTTTGAGGCAATGGTTTTATTTATTTATAATTTGTATTTTCAATGTAGACATAAACATGCATACACATTTATATGTTAATATTGTGATTTGAAGACTACCATGAACTTAAGGTGATGAACAAACTCTTTTACAAGTTAACAGTGA
Organism: Mus minutoides; assembly: GCA_902729485.2. Lineage (NCBI taxonomy): Eukaryota > Metazoa > Chordata > Mammalia > Rodentia > Muridae > Mus > Mus minutoides. Next base: position 152,181 of record LR750865.1, read on the forward strand.
CTTAGTTGTTTAATAAATTGGAATGGAACAAAATCATCATCAAGTCTGTTCTTTTAAATGAATATTCTCATTTTAATAATTTTATAGTGACATATTTTCATTAAAATCTATCATATATTAATTTTTTTCAGATTTACATTTACTAAGTGAGGTCCAAATACATAACTTACCCGAATTACCAACTGTTAGAATTGTAGATTAAAAACATGTTATGGTCTTTAACCTGCCCCATTCCCAGCATATATATGGCCATTTTATTCTATGCCTACTAGCCATTTCATAGTGTTGCTGTAATATGCCTGCCAGTCATTTACACACAGAAATGACTTGGCTTAGAGCAAGGACATGCTGACCACACACCCTGTTTTATTTTATATGTTCTGAATGTTCTGTATGAGGTTTGCTAGTCTTAAGAAATTTCACAAAGTTTTATGTAGGACCCATGAAATCAAAGATCAATATGAACTGTTATGGTTTGAGGCAGAGCTGACCACCAGGCAGAACTTCCTCTACCTGCATATAAGCTCTTTGTGAATTTTGTAGTTGACTTGAAAGAATACTACAGATAAGCTAAAAGTTATGATTATAAGGATCATGCTCTGCTATAGTAATGTTTGAAATTCCCCTGTTCACTACCTGTCCACCATCCTTCTTCCCTCACTTGAGAACAGTAACCTTAAAGGTTAGTTGATAATACCTTCTCTAAATAAGCCAAACTGTAATATTGCGACCCTCCTTGCATTTTAAAGAGTTGAACCTCTTTTTTTCACCGTAAAAAGCCTGTTGTGAGAAATGTTTAATGACATAGTTCAGACAACTCTGAACTATGGTCTGACAAGTACAAAGGTGTGCTTTTAATAAACCATCCAACTCTGACTGAGCGTGATGTTTATGTGGTTTGTGAAGTGATT
>LR750865.1:153168-218412 GCA_902729485.2 Mus minutoides
CCTGACCTCAAGCTGTACTACAGAGCAATCGTTATAAAAACTGCATGGTACTGGTACAGCAACAGACAGGTAGATCAATGGAATAGGATCGAAGACCCAGAAATGAATCCACACACCTATGGTCACCTGATCTTTGACAAGGGAGCTAAAACTATCCAGTGGAGAAAGGACAGCATTTTCAACAAATGGTGCTGGCACATCAGACCCTTTTAATGCAAACTAAATAGCTGCAGAAGGCAACATTTTATATATATATATATATATATATATATATATATATATATATTAATTTTTTTTTATTTTATCAAAATAAATGCCATAGTCTTTGTATTATGTGCTGTTATCATAGGATAATAAATGCCAAAATATTATGACAGTTATCATTGGTAAGATAGGAGCTGTTGAAAGAATAAATTGGGCATATGCATCCAAAGTCCAAGTAACATTGACTTTTACAGGACAAGAACCCATTAGTATTAGTTTTTAAATTATAGTATGTTGTTCTAAAAATGATGCAAACTCCAACTTATTACCAAATACAATAATTAAAAATGAATATGGCAGAAAGATGCAAACTTAACATCACAAACCAACTTTACCTAACTGATGTTCTTTTTTTTTTTTTTCTCTCTTTATTAGATATTTTCTTCATTTACATTTCACATGTTATCCAGAAATTTTCCCTTACCCTCCCGCGTCCCCGCCCTGCTCCCCTACCCACCCCCTCCCACATAATGGCCCTGGCATTCCCCTGTTCTGGGGCATATAGAGTCTGTATGACCAAGGGGCCTCTCCTCCCGGCAACATTATATTGAATTTCACCACACAAAGGTAGGAATTAAGTCAGAGCTGACTACCAAGCAGAACTTCCTCTACCTGCAATTTAGCTCTTTGTGTTTTTTGGAGCTGACTTGGAAGAATGCTACTGGTAAGCTAAAAGTTATGATTATAAGGGTCATGCTCTGCTATACAAATATTTGAAATTCCCCTGTTCACTACCTCTCCACCATCCTTTTGACCTCACTTGGGACATATGTTAGTCTATATAATATTCTTATAAAATATTTATTATGCATTGTTCTATAACAGTTGAATAAAAACCAATTCAATAATTAATTAGGTTCAATGGAAGAATATAAATTGCATAGCATGGTTCTGTCATAAGCTTTTCTTTTATTGATATTTTCATACTATTTCTATACAAGTAAAATTTTATTAAAAATGAAAATACCAAAATGTTTAAACATAAAACCTTAAGTTGCTATATTGTCTTATAGTTTATTATTCAAATCCAGCAAGAGAAGTGATCGGCAGTTTCTGTGTTCCATTTCCTATCTACTTCAATCCATCTCTAAGAAACTTAGAAATTAGACAAGCAAACCAATATCTCCCCTAACTTATTCCATAATTGTATTTGTGCTTTAATCAATTCGAAGGTCAGAGCAAAGAAAAAAGAAATTCAATTCAATTTGTTTTATACATGTCATATATCCCTATTATACAAGACACACATTACTAAAACACTGGATTATTTTGACATGAAGTTTATTATACTTGACAGTATGTATACTAGCTTTAAAGCATTGTCCTAATAGATTCAAAGTAGCCTTACTTTTTGACTCATTATTTAGTGCTTTATTCAACTTAATTTCCTTTGTGTACATTAATTTTGTCATGGGTTTATTAAAAATTCGTTTAGAACTTGACAAGCTTTGCTAATGACATAGAGAACAAATTCTAAGTCTCAATTTAGACATTCATTACTATTTTCATCAAAGAATTTTCTCAGTGTTGCAAGAAAGTAGGTTAAAAGTACAGAAAATAAAGAAGATATTCAAAACCCTGTTTGTTTTCATTTTGCTATTCTATAGCCAGCAGACTTTGTTCTAATATTACAGATAGGTCTTTATAATTCCTGGGTATATATTGGTGACCAATCAAGCTAGAGCAACAAACTTCTAAATAATAATTGATAATCTTTATAATTTTTATAATTTTGCTATTGACATATATTTATATATGTATATATATATATATATATATATATATATATATATATATATATGTTTTATGTAACAAAAGATGTTGCAAATATAAACATGTGCCTTGCATTTAATTGAACTCTTGGCTACTAAAGATCAGAGAATATGCCAGCTTTGCTTATCATGTCCAACATAAATCAGTTTAGTTGTGGTTTTGAGTAATTCTGAATGAAGAATATTAGTTAATTGATGAGTTTATAACAATATGTTAAAATACAGTCATTAAACATCAAATATTTGGAGCCGGGCACGGTGGCGCATGCCTTTAATCCCAGCACTCGGGAGGCAGAGACAGGCGGATTTCTGAGGTCGAGGCCAGCCTGGTCTACAAAGTGAGTTCCAGGACAGCCAGGGTTACACAGAGAAACCTTGTCTCGAAAAACCAAAACCAAACCAAACCAAAACAAAACAAAAAAACAAAACAAAACAAAACAACAACAACAACAACAAAAACCAAACATCAAATGTTTGAGCATGCAGTGTCTAACGAAATTATAAATTATACAAACGTTTTAAGTGTTCTAAGAAAATTTTATAACCTATGCCATAAAAATATTAAAATATAACTTCTTTAAGAGTATAACTTTATTTGTCTAACTGAAAGGTTGAATTAAGTCAAATGTAAATAGTTTGAGAATCTCTCATTTTATAATTGAAGAGATGAATGGTAATAAAAGAGCCTGGCTCAAAGCTGGTCTCACTATTGAGTGTTTCATCCTACTTGTCTCCACCCCATGGCTTTGGCCAGGCAACACTAATGATGTGACGACTTCTAACCATAGGAGAACAATAAAGAAAGAAAAGAAAATAGTTTAAGATTGAAGAAAATGAGGGTTGCCCACTACACTAAAGGCAGACATGGTATTATAATGTCATGGGAATAAGTAGGAACGGAGATTTCTATAATAGACATAAGATAGGGGAGAAACACTTGCAAATCTGTAAATTTTAAGAGCAAATAGAATCTTCATGAATAAAGAGGAAAGGTCCAGAGTCTGCACAGTATGTTTGGAAAGCTCTCTACTTCCAGTGAGAGAGAATGATAACATCAACACAAATAAACAACAGAAAGAGGAGCTCAAGAAGTCTGCACAGGTCTTTCAGTAAGAACTTCTTAAGACTCTCAAATGTAAGCTGCAATATGCAGATCCAGCAACAGAGAGAACATCTGTGATGTACCAGTACATCTGGAATGGTCTGTCTCTTTTAGTCCTTTCCCAGTCAGATAGTTTTATTGCAAAACCCAGATAATATAATTTGATTTATCTTTTCCCAGATGCATTTTAATCATGCATTTGTCTGATTGGTCTTTGCTATTCCCCTAATTTATAATTTTGTTGAGTGTATGTTTATTCTGCTCCATTGTTTGGCAAAACCATGGAATTCACGTTTTGATGTTATAAGGTTTCAAAGTTAAAATCTTCCTTGTGTTACAGAAGACAATTCTGACTTTAAAATTGAGAGAGACAGAGAAGTTACAGGGTTCAGGTGCTTTTGAAGTTGGACTGAATGTAATTAGTACCTTGTAATGGCCATACACTTATTCAGTACAGGGGTATAATGTGGTAAGAATTGCAAATGCTCAAAGGCTCTCCTGTTTGAGCACAGCTGGAGGCATTCTTTGAGAAGATTTTGGAGCCATTAGAAGATAATTTCTTGCTTGGGTGACCAGACATATTTCTTGGTCAGTCCCTCCTTTCTCCTTTCTTTCAGTCTGACCACTCACCCACTGTTGCCAAGTTTCAGTAACACACTGCATTACACCTGCTCAAACTGTCTGCCGAGGCACACCCTCCCTTCCTTACATTGCATTTCCTGGTATGTTAGCATAATTAGGAGAAATAGAACTAAAATAACAAGGAAAAGAATGACCAGGACAAAGCCGGGCATGGTGGCACACGCCTTTAATCTCAGCACTTGAGAGGCAGAGACAGACAGATTTCTGAGTTCGAGGCCAGTCTGGTCTACAAAGTGAGTTCCAGGACAGCCAGGGCTATACAGAGAAATCCTGTCTCGAAAAACAAACAGAAAAGAAACACACAAAAACCAAAAATTTTTCATTGCAAAGATAGGAGAAATAAAATTATGAAAGTGGCCATCACTAACCTAGACTACCCAAGATACAATTTACTAAACACATGAAACTCAAGAAGAAGGAAGATCAAAATGTTGACACGTCACCCCTTCCTAGAATTAAGAACAAAGCACACATTCAAAGAGTTACAGAGATCATGTGTGAAGCTGAATCCAAAGGATGGACCCAATGACTGCGGCTGCCAGGGATCCATCCCACTATCAGCCACCAAACATAGACACTATAGCATGTGCCAGCAAGATAGTGCTGAAAGGGCCCAGATATAGCTGTCTCGTGGGAGACTATACCAATGCCTGGCAAACATGGAGGTGGAAGCTCACAGTCAGCTATTAGATGGAACACAGGGTTCCCAAGGAAGAAGGAGCTAGAGAAAGTACCCAAGGAGCTGAAGGGGTCTTCAACCCTATAGGTGGAAGAATAACCATGAACTAACTAATACCCCCTGAGCTCATGTCTCTAGCTGCATATATAGAAGAGGATGGCCTAGTTGGCCATCATTGGGAAGAGAGGCCCACTGGTCATGCAGACTTTCTATGCCCCAATACAGGGGAACGCCAGGGCCAAGATGTGGGAGCGGGTGGGTAGGGGAGCAGGGCCGGGAGGGGGGAGGGTATAGGGAACTTTCTGGATAACACTTGAAATGTAAATGAAGAAAATATCTAATAAAAGTTGGAAACATGGACACATGTTCCACTATGTTCATAGCAGCCTTATTCATAATAGCCAGAAACTGGAAAGAACCCAGATGTCCCTCAACAGAGGAATGGATACAAAAAATTTGGTATATTTACACAATGGAGTACTACTCAGCTATTAAAAACAATAAATATATGAAATTCCTAGGCAAATGGATGGATCTGGAGGCCATCATCCTGAGTNAGAGGATGGCCTAGTTGGCCATCAGTGGGAAGAGAGGCCCCTTGGTTATGCAGACTTTATATGCCCCAATACAGGGGAACGCCGGGGCCAGGGGGTGGGAGCGGGTGGGTAGGGTAGCAGGGCCGGGAGGGGGGAGGATATAGGGAACTTTCTGGATAACACTTGAAATGTAATTGAAGAAAATATCTAATAAAAGTTGAAAAAAAAAAGAAATGTAAATAAATCAAATATCCAATAAAAAATTAAAAAAAAAAAGTTGGAAAAATAAAATAAAATCAATCTATTGACTGAATGATCCCCCCAAAATTCCAATATCACTATTCACAGAAATAAACTTTAGCAAAATTCTTTGAAATTCATATAGAAATATAAGTGTCTCTGAGGGACATATTAGTATGCCCAGGCATTCAAGTTCCCTGAATTCTTTTTTAAATCCATAAAGTTTTTCATGTGCATACAATAAGAAAGTGAAATGGGAATATCTGGGATAAGAAATTGAGTAATGACACAGTTATGAAAGGAAGACTGAGTAGGAGAACATTGTGGAATCTGGAATGTACTCACTAGACATGACCACCATTATGAAAATAACAGAAAATAAAATAATTAAAAGATAAAGGCAACTAATGTTTGAAAACATTAATTTTTTAAGTGTAAAATCTAGTAATTACATATAATATTCATAAAATACTTAATATTTTTCATCCAAAAAGAAGTTTGTTTTATAACTTGACTAGGCCTCATCTCTTCCATTAGAATATTTTATTTAGCCTTTTTTTTTTTGCCTTTTTCCCATTCACAGCTATATTTGAAATATTACTGATTTTAAACTGTACTACTTTAAAAAAAATACACAGAAGAAATTTGGTTTCTTTGTTGCATTAGAATACTTTCATTAAAATGTAAAGTAATGCTTCTCACATATTACAATATGAGTTCAATTAATTTTCTTCTAGATATATATTAAGAGTATAAAACCATGACATGAAGGTTGGGGAGCGTAGAAGTCCCAGGGATGAATCTACTCCTATTATTGTATTAAATATTTTAGTATTACAACCCCTCTCAACTTGGGTCTCGCTGTATGAACATTAGACAAACTCTTAAACTTCAACACAATTTCTGTGTGTAGTGGATTAAAAACTCACAGCTGAGTAATGGCCAGAGAATGTCAGTTGAGTACTCTACCAAATATTCATTCGCTGACCAACATGGATAAGGGAGCATCATAGAAGATGGATGAGAGATAAAGATTGTTACAGCCAGAGAAGATAGAAAAATCATTGTTAGAAATTGTTGTATGGACAGAACAGGTCCAATGCAATCATGAATTTATAGCATGAATTTATACATTCTAGCATGGAATGGAAAGGGATCCATGGGTTTGATCTATAATTGAAGATATATTCGTATTTGACAGAAAATTGAATATCAGTGCAGGTTTTACAAATGAGAACACATTAAAATATTATTTATTATTCATTGAAAATGTAAATTAACTGGAATGTCTAGAGCAATATGATTGGAGTATGTATATATCTTCCACTAGAGCACTTTTTATTTGCTTCCTGAATACATTAGGTAAAATGTGACTTCAATATATCACAGATCTGTAAGTCATGTTTTACTGCTTAGTTTTATTAAAGTTATTGCTTTTATTTTTATTTTACTGTTTTATATCTTAGGTTAGCTCACGGAATGAATAAATGTGGGAAATTATCAAGAACTATTGAAAATTATCAAAAATTTTCAACCCAAATGAAGACTGTATTTGTTTTTAATTGTATTTAATCATATTTTAAAATTTCTCATTTTCATTTTATTTTATGTACATAGATATTGTGTCTGCCTATATGGCAGTATACCATCTACATGTCTGGTATTCATAGAGACCAGTAGAGCATGTCAAAGTCCCTGCAGCTGGAGCTACAGATGCTTGTGATCAACCACGTTAGTGCCAGGAATTGAATTGATGGAGCTCTAAAACATCGATCATCTTTCCCTCCCTTGTTTTTAATATATTCCTATGCTGCTTCATTTATAGTTAATTCTGTTCATGATACTCCCTTGAAAAAATATATTTAAGCTTTCTGACAAAATATGTGTTGGAAAATTTCAAAGTACACTTCTTTTAAAATTATTCTGATAATTAAAAGCTCTTCTTGATGCTAATTGGATAAAGTTCTGTTAGTACAACATTGAGTACCATAGATAATCCTGGTAATGCCCACTATAAGTGTGAAAACATTATTCTTACTAGGGAAACAAAAATGACAGCCTTTCTTAGTGATTCACATTCTAAGGAGAGACCCTTAATTAAATTTTGACTGATTTCTAAAATAAAAATGAAAATAAAAATAAATAAATATTAAAAACCTTTGCATTATTTACACCATTTAATCCTAGCACTCATTAGGCAGAGAGGCAGGTGGATCAATGAGTTGGAAACGACCCTGGTCAACACAGTGAGGTGAAGGAAAGCCAGGACTCTGCAAAGAAACCATATCTGCCAGGAAATCAAGAAGCTTCCCGGGACACAATGGGAATGACAGTAGCTGAAATACTGAATAAAGGAGAGAGAGAACCTGTAGAGACCATATCTGGATGTTAGGCACAGCCCCGAGTTGAGGGATGGGGCCACTCACCCATCTCAATATTATCCCAGAATTACTCCTGTCTAAAGGAAATGCAGAGACAAAGAGTGGAGCAGAGACTGAAGGGAAGGCCATACAGAGACTGCTCCACCTTGGGATCCATACCATCTGCAGACACCAAACCCAGGCATTATTGCTGATGCCAAGAAGTGCTTGCTGACAGGAGCCTGATATAGCTATCTCTTTAGAGTCTCTGCCAGAGACTGACCAATACAGACGTGGATGCTCACAGTCAACCATTGGACTTAGCATGGTGACCCCCAATTCTAATTTAGTGGAAGGACTGAAGGAGCTGAAGAGGTTTGGAACTCCATAGGAAGAACAATATCAATCAACCAGATCCCCCAGAGCTCCCAGTGACGAAACAACCAAAAGAGTACACATGAAGGGACTAATGGTTCCAGCTGCATGTGTAGCATTAGGATGGCCTTGTTGGGCATCAATTGTAGGAGAGACCCTTGGTATTGTGAAGGCTTGATGCTCCAGTTTAGAGGAAAGCCAGGGCGGTGAGGCAGCAGTGGATGGGTGGGTTTGGGAACACCCTCATAGAAGCTGTGGGAGGGGGTTGGAATAGGAGGTTTGCAGAAGGGAAACCAGGAAGGGGATAACATTTGAAATGCAAATAAATAAAATAGCCAATCAAAATAAATCCTCTAAAAGCATAAAATATGCCCTGTTAGAAGAATTCAATATATATATATATATATATATATATATATATATATATATATATATATATATATAAAGTTTGTTCTTCTGCCTTCTGAGAACCTTCTTTCTTTTCATTCCAAAATAAGCCTTCCCAGTCCATTAACCTAAATCTTTGTGAATCCTTATTATGTTTGTTTGTTTGTTTGTTTTTCAGAGAAGACTCCATTTTTTTTCAAGTCATGATTTTTTCACTTTATATCAGTTGCCTATCCTGCCATGGTTGTGTCAGACTAGGAAATGAAATCCGAAGAATTTAAAATATGCAAATAATGTGTCTGATGTTAATGAATACATATGGTTCTATTTAAGAAGAGATATTTATAGTGGTCCTGAGTGGTCGGTTGTTTGGTTACTCAATAATGAAGGCTAAAATGTTATGCTTTGAAATGGATTATAGAAACAAGCAGAAGAGTCAAAACACAACCGATGAGCATGGGACACTCAACAGAGCCTAGTAATTATGATCTTTAAAAAAAATAATAATGTATAAAGCCACTAAATATATAGAGGAGTTAAGACAAAAGGGAGGAAAGCCAGTTTTGGCTTGGCTATTGCAGTGGATAAGAGAGATCCATGCTGTGATTTTCTCTTTCCCATGGGATCTGCATTAACATAGTCCTCACAGGCATGATAATTCCTAGGTTCATATTTCCAGTGACACGATGAGGACTGTGACAAATATTCTCATGTATTAATGTTTGCCCGAATTGTGAATGTGTGTCTTAATATAGCTTTAAGCACAGTATGAAATTTTATGGTGTGTTTATCTAAACATATTAACAACTATTGTGTACTTATATTGAGAATGATTTCTATTAATAGAATATACTTTGAGTTGGAGTATTTAATGACCTCCATTTTTAAAATCCAGTTATTTAAATATTTTCAACAACTTAAAGTTTGGTGTTTATCTATTTTAAAACAATGGTATGTAAAACTGTGGGCCATAATGCCATTTGTCTATGATCTCTGTGCTTTGAAAGCTGATATAAAAGGATGATCATGATTCAAAATCAACTTGACCTACCTCAACAAATGGTGCTGGGACAACTGGCGGCTATCATGTAGAAGACTGGGAATTGATCCATTCTTATCTCCTTGTACTAAGGTCAAGTCTAAGTGGTTTAAGGATCTCCACATAAAAGCAGAGACACTGAAACTTATAGAGGAGAAAGCAGGGAAAAGCCTTGAAGATATGGGCACTGGGGAAAAATTCCTGAATAGAACAGCAATGGCTTGTGCTATAAGATCAAGAATTGACAAATGGGACCTCATAAAGTTGCAAAGCTTTTGTAAGGCAAAAGATACTGTCAACAAGACAAAAGGGCCACCAACAGATTGGGAAAGGATCTTTACCAATCCTAAATTAGATAGGGGACTGATATCCAATATATATATAAAGAACTCAAGAAGGTGGACACCAGAAAATCAAATATCCCCATTAAAAAGTGGGCACAGAGTTAAACAAAGAATTCTCGACTGAGGAATATCGAATGGCTGAGAAGCACATGAAAAAATGTTCAACATCCTTAATCATCAGGGAAATGCAAATCAAAACAACCCTGAGATTCCACCTCACACCAGTAACAATGGCTAAGATAAAAAATTCAGGTGACAGCAGATGCTGGCGTGGATGTGGAGAAAGGGGAACGCTTCTCCATTGCTGGTGGGACTGCAAGCTTGTTCAACCACTCTGGAAATTAGTCTGGCGGTTCCTCAGAAAAATGGACATAGTACTACTGGAAAATCCAGCAATACCTCTCCTGGGCATATATCCAGAAGATGTACCATCAGGTAAGAAGGACACATGTTCTACAATGTTCATAGCAGCCTTATTCATAATAGCCAGAAGCTGGAAAGAACCCAGATGTCCCTCAAGAGAGGAATGGATACAAAAAATTTGGTACATTTACACAATGCAGTAGTACTCAGCTATTAAAAACAATGAACATATGAAATTCCTAGGCAAATGGATGGATCTAGAGGGTATCATCCTGAATGAGGTAACCCAATCACAAAGAACTCACATAACATGTACTCACTGATAAGTGGATATTAGCCCAGAAACCTAGAATACCCAAGATACAATTTACTAAACACACGAAACTCAAGAAGAATGAAGATCAAAATGTGGTCACTTCGCCCCTTCCTAGAATTAATAAAAAAGCACACATTGAAGGAGTTACAGAGATCATGTGTGGAGCTGAACCAAAGGATGGACCAACCAGTGACTGCAGCAGCCGGGGATCCATCCTATAATCAGCCACCAAACATAGACATGATTGCATATGCCAGCAAGATAGTGCTGAAATGCCTTGATATAGCTGTGGGAAGCTATACCAATGCCTGGCAAACATGGAAGTAGACGCTCACAATCAGCTATTAGATAGAACTCAGGACTGACAAGGAGGGAGCTAGAGAAAGTACCCAAGGAGCTGAAGGGTCTTCAATCCTATACGTGGAGGAATAACAGGAACTAACTAGTACCCTCAGAGCTCATGTCTCTAGCTGCATATATAGAAGAAGATGGCCTAGTTGACCATCATTGGGAAGAGAGGCGCCTTGGTCATGCAGACTTTATATGCCCCAGTACAGGGGAACGCCAGGGCCAAAATGTAGGAGTGGGTGGGTAGGGGAGCAGGGCGGGGGATGGGCGAGGGTATAGGGGACTTTTGCGATAACATCTGAAATGTAAATGAAGAAAATATCTAATAAAAATGGGGGGGGGAAGTACTAAGTCAAAAAAAAGGTACTATGTCTTTTCACAAAGTTAAAATTATTTATTTTTATATTTCAAAATTCATTCTTTCCTCATACCATAAAAAGAAAAGGCACTTTTTCCTCTCTCTCCTCCCAAACCATTCCTCTACTTTCCCTCAACCACAAATCCACTCCTCTTCAGTTTCCCTTCAGAAAAGAAAAAAGAGTCTTAGAATTTTCCTGGAAGCTTATAAAATCCTTAGTATCATGATTTTAACATAATGAAAGTTAAAGTGGACATTTTTTGGTCATTTAAACAAAAACAGAAGCATGAATCCTACATAGTAAACAACGCTAAGTTGGAAATGGATGTTTGAGTTACTGGATATTTTATGAATATCTGAAGGACACACAGTACAAAATATCGACTTTGATCGATTAAATTAAATATTGTTGAATAGGAGATCATTTTTAAAAAGCAGATTCTAAAATGGTAAAAGATGACACACAAAAGATTAATATATGTCACCTTATTTTCTATATAGATTAGTATTCAGAAGTAGATTTTACATGTTCTACTATAAATATTATTGAAGTTTAATATTGTATATTTAGGTTACTTGATATCTGTTTCTTTGTCCGATTAGAATATGAAGGATTTATTGATAAAAGAAAAATAAATATCTCTTTTTCCGAGGCTTGGGAGATGGTCAAAGGTTGTAAGTGTGTAATGATCTTAGAACAAAACCAAGTTAGGTTTGCAGGAACCAATTGATTGATTGTAATCTTCCATAACTTAAGTTCCAAGGTATCTAATGCCCTCTTCTGGCCACTTCAGGCCCCAAGAAGATGTACAATATGTATGTACAAATACATACAAGTAACCTAAAATGAAAAAATATATATCTGTACAAAATGATCAAGAAATAGTTAATTATTTTGTATCATAAACATCAGCATCTCTATTGACCCACTTAGTTTTAGAATATTTATTAGGTAATTTAGATGCACAAAATAGAAAACTGAAAAAAAATCCCTTAATGTGATATTAAATATTGCAAATCATTTTATAAGATGTAGAACAAAAGTGTATTTGAATTTTCTTTAGAAACTCAAAATTACTTGACTTATTATATAAAAATCTTCACTGCTTATGTTTTAATTTTAATTTTCTAACAAACTATATTACTAAAACTACAAATTTTAAATGCCTTGAGAAACCTGTAAAGTTAATAATGTAATGTATCTTAGCATATATTTATTTACTTATAGTAGGGTAGATTTTCTATTAACTTAAAATATAAGGGTAAGACGCTACCAAGACACCCTTCAAAAGTTGATTCAATTAATAAACTGTAGTATATTTAAAAAATGAAATATTATTTATTATTAAGCTTTGCATGAAACAAAGAAATAAATAAAAATGACATTTGAATATCCTCCATACGTTATTAAATTAATCCTAGAGCACTGCATGTGCTGAGATTCTAACTGCATGGCATTCTAGGTATGACAAGTCTGTGCAGACAGAGAATGCTGAATGACCATTCCAGAGGAAGAGGGAGGAAAAGGGCCAATCGATGGATTTCATGTATGGACACTGTTCGCTGGTAACATAATATTGGGCAAAGTTACTAATTATTCAACAAACACAAAATATTGAATAGCAGGAATAAAATGTGGACTGAGTGATATCAGTGCTGGCTCAGTTTTCAGAGGTGGTGGGCAGTCTGCTCAGATAGACTTTTGTTTTGTTTTTGTGTTTTTGGGTTTTTTTGTTTTTGTTTTTGTTTTTGTTTTTGTTTTTGTTTTTCGAGACAGGGTTTCTCTGTATAGCCCTGGCTGTCCTGGAACTCACTCTGTAGACCAGGCTGGCCTCGAACTCAGAAATCCGCCTGCCTCTGCCTCCCGAGTGCTGGGATTAAAGGCGTGCGCCATTGGGATGTGGTCGGCATGAGGAAAGACCACCTAAAACCCGAGTACTTTCCTTTCTTATTTTGATGCAGGTCTAGTATTAGTCTTTAAATAGAGTCCTCAATGGAGAAAAATGCAGCTGTGGTATAAGGCTTGCTTGGGAAAGGCACTATTCCTCAGTTTTGTATTGGTAGAAAAACAAAATCCAGTCTCATGTCCTTGATACTGGATGTCATAGTGAGGGAAGAGAGACAAACATGAATGTGTTGGTTATTTTGGCCTTCTATTCGAAAAAAACAAACAAAACAACAAAACAACAACAACAACAAAAAACTTGTTCCTGAAGCACACTGTACTCTGCTATATACAGTACTCTTTTCCATAAAGTAAACTTTCTTAAATAATAACAATATGTACAGGTGTGAAATTGAAAAACCCAGAACCTTGGCAGTTTTCCATTTAATATTTTGCTCATGTGCAATTCACCTTTTGTGAAAATAAAAGAAAAATACATCTTAGTTTACAGCCTATGATCTCTTAACTATAGAAAGGACAATTTAAAAGAAACTAATTTATCCATAATTAAAAGGCTTCTATTTGAATAGTTATTTCTAAATATTATAAATATCACAGTAGTACTAAAGAAAAGGCTAGAGATGAAAGGAAATAATATAAAATCATGTCTCTAGGAGTTAGTAATTTTGTTGTCTTAACAATTATTAAATTATAACTCTCTAGATTCATTTGATTAGACATTAAGAAAAATATTTTCATATAAATAGAAAGCTACCTATTTGTATGAACTATGTTACAAAATTACTTGATGGTGTTTTCAGTATACTGTAGAAGAATAAGAAATTTACTAAAATCAATTTTCGACAAAAATGGTGACTGAAAAGTAGCTTTTTGTGGAAGGTTGAATGAAAATGTTAGCAAATAATAAAGGAATGATAACTGACCAGAAATCATGAAGCTTAAACAATATCTGGCATTAAAAATATAAGTAACAGAAGAAAGGAAAGGACATTGAAAGCCAGTGTGCTTTGTAAGTGCACATATCTTACTTTTGCATGGTTTTTGCTTGGCCAAAATGCCAGAAAGATTTTACTGATAGTACCCTGACATAGCTGTCTCTTGTGAGGCTATGCCAATGCCTGGCAAATATAGAAATGGATGCTCACAGTCATCTATTGGATGGAACACAGGGCCCCTAATGAGAGAGCTAGAGAAAGTACCCAAGGAACTAAAGGGGTCTGCGACCCTATAGAAGGAACAACAATATGAACTAACCAGTACCCCCCAGAGTGGGGTCTGTAGTTGCAAATTTAGCAGAGGATGGCCTAGTTGGCCATCCATGGGAGGAGAAGCCATTGGTATTGTGAAGATCATATGCTCCAGTACAAGGGAATGCCAGGGCCAGGAAGCTGGAGTGGGTGGATTGGGGAGCAGGGCAGGGGGAGGGTATAGGGAGCTTTGGGGATAGCATTTGAAATGTAAATGGAAAAAAAATCTAATTAAAAATAGCTTTAAAAGAAAAAAAAAAGAAAAAGAATGAAAAATATTAGAACTTTATATTTGATCAGAAAATTTTATATTACGGCATATTTCTCTGTTTTCTCAAATGACACGCAATGAGGCCATGATAACACAATACAAAGTCACCACAGCAGTGAACAATTTCCAGTGGTTGCCAGATAACTACTTTCTATTGAGAATCATCGTTTTTAAAGGATCTTTAGGAAGAATAAATGTAGATAAAATATAAGTAAATATATCTAAGTATGTTAAACATCTTTATCTTTTACTCAATTGAAGAAAATAGAAAATGTAACCTTTCAATTAAATTCATCTTGAAGCATGTGCAAATATATTTAAGCCAAAGGTAGATATATTATGCAAGAACTTTCAGAATGACATGTTCATGAGTAAAAAGTATAGTATCGCATAAAGTAACAAGTAACATGGATCTTCAGAAACACTAGTTTCTCTTTAATTCTATACTGCTGATCTGTATATGATTTGTTGTTTAAAACTGTGTTTCCAGTGGTGCATGCATTTAATCCCAGCACTTGGGAGGCAGAGGAAGGTGGATTTCTGAGTTCAAGGCCAGCCTGGTCTATAGAGTGAGTTCCAGGACAGCCAGGGTTATACTGAAAAACCCTGTCTCAAACAAAACAAGACAAAACAAAAACTGTTGCTTATAGTTCATCTGTATGTGTGAGATACATTTATCAGTAAAAAATCAAATTTAATTTTCATGATGAAAAGGAACCATTTAAAACCACATTTTACTAAACAATCAAATAATAGTGTTAACTAAATTGAAATGATAACTATGTAACGTGAGAATTACTCAACTTTTCTAAAGCTCAATATTCTCCTATAAGAGAAAAACCTTTTATGTCACATGTCTAATGTTAAGGTGACATTAAATGTGTTACTTAATCCGTACCCAATGGTGTTTGAGAGTTTATGTTTAAAAAAAAAAACATAATTTTTTCTAGCATTTCTGGTTACTATTGTTCTTATTCATAAACAAAAATGTTTTTATTTGTGCTTTATACTTTATGTACAAAGAATAGAGTATATTTATGATTTTTGAAATTATATTTTTATGGTATTTCTTAGGTGTCATAAATTTTTATTTTGAAAATAGGAAAATATTTGAGTCAATTCACATTGGACAGTTATATGTGGTTTTATGATCTCAAAATTAAAACTACTCACTAACAAACACTTGTCACTAATCTTGACTACAAACAAAAGTATTGAAAGCTTGAGTTTGGCCAGTTAAAAAATGAAATCACACAGAAGGACCAAAGACTAACAGTAATAAAGAAAACACATGTAACAAAGACTTTCCACAGTTTTCTTTATTACAACAATGGAGAAGATACAGAGATACATAAAATAAAATGACATTTAATACACTATGGAAAACATGCACAGGATTATACATTGCACAGGATAATAAATGGGGTATGTTAAATAAGAGATGATACCAAAGACAATACATTTATAACATGTACATATTTTTAATAAAATAATTTGTGATGAAAACAAATGCCATTCAAATGATAAAATAGTTTCAAACATAAAAATACATATAGTCGATGTAAATTTATGAGAGAAATATTCATAAATATATCTGAATTGTGGATGCTATTGAAGGCAGCTATTTTTAGTTTATTTTCTTCAAAAGACTCAGGAGTTCACATTGCTTATTTAATACATACATAAAATAAAATAAAATTGAATCAAGTAATTTTTAAATGATGCTGTCCTTCAAAATTGTTCAGCTTTCATAACTTGAAACTTCATATTGTCTTTCTTAAAGCAAAGTGATAAAAATAAAATTAATTTATCTTAAATCTAAACAAATTAAGAAATTGTTTAATGCCTAGATATTATAAAATTAATGCTAGTTCATACTAAAAATGAAATGTAGGTATACATGGATGAATGCAAGACTGTACTTCAAAATAGATAAAATAAAAGTCAAAATGCGGAAGATGTTACCATAGATTGGAATGTACCTAGAACTCTTCACACACACCTTAATTAAACATGTGCATTTTTACACAACTTAAATGTTGTTTTTCTATTTCCAGAAATTCTAATAAATTGATTTTATAAAATAATACATTTTATATCCATAGCATTTTCTAACAAATATTTTAGGGTTAGAAGTTAACAACTAGGATTCAGAGATTCAGGACATGGTTATTAATTTTATCTAGTGCATAATCTTCGACATGGTAACAAATTTAAGTTCTATAAAATAAAGCACGACATGAAAGCCATTATTGTCTCATCATGGTACATATAAATTATCTTGAAAGTAAATATACCTTTTGTCATCTGTGTGAACATAGAATAAAAATTTAAAATATTGACTATAGTATAATAATCTGAACTAGTCATTATTGGGAAAAGTATAAGAAAATCTAGAAATATTTCACTTGGTTAAGGACTAAAAGCTATATTAGCAAAATCTTCAGAATGTATAATTAACTATATCTTTTTGATGACCTAATTCATATGGATATTGGCTTGCAATTTAAATTGATTTCATAATCAATTCAAGAACTGTTATAAATTCAATTGCTTGAAACAGGCAAATGTGACTAATCTATTAAATGCATTGGCTCAGTATTATATGCTATATAACTATTGGTACAGGAATTAAATTTAAATTAACAGAAAACCAGCTACAGGACATATACTCATTCCTAGACAGAAAAGAGAATAAATGGCAGGAAGAGTAGTGAGTTTTTTTAACATGTTGGCATAATTATTAAGAATATGTGTTTGAAGATAGAAAGGATACTTATTTTGGAGTTGTTAAGATTCTTAAAAGTCAGAGCAGTGTTCACCACAGGAATAAATCATCATAAAATACCTAAAATCACAAGTTATATATAGCATCTACTTATATGCATGCCTTTAGATTTATTCTGGTGGAGTTAAAATGTCAGAAAATTATGCAAGATAATAGTTACTGCTATCAATAACTTGTTTAGATCATTCAGAGGGAGAAACCAAAGTATTCATGGCAAAACCAAATTCACACAATATCTTTCCACGAATCCAGCCCTTCAAAGGATAATAATAACAACGGGAAAACACCAACACAAGGGCAGAAACTACACCCTAGAAAAAGCAAGAAAGTAATCCTTCAACAAGCCTAAAAGAAGACAGCCGCAAGAACAGAATCCCAACTTTAACAACAAAAAGAACAGGAAGCAACAATTACTTTTCTTTAATTTCTCTTAACATCAATGTACTCAATTCCCCAATAAAAAGACATAGACTAATAGACTGGCTACACAAACAGGACCCAACATTTTGCTGCTTACAGGAAACTCACCTCAGAGAAAAAGACAGACACTACCTCAGAGAGAAAGGCTGGATAACAATTTTCCAAGCAAATGGTTCGAAGAAACAATTTCTAACATTATAACAAAATTGAACAAGTTTGATTATTTGCATTTGAAGGACAACTTTGAAAATTCTTAAAAATAAGAGCAAAACACTACTTTCTTGGCTTGATATAATCTAATTATCTTGAATAGCCAAAGTAATTTTATTTTTATTTTTTTCTCTATTCTTAGAGAATAACACATAATACTTAAAGTTTTATATATCCAATTGTGTTTTTCCTAATTTGGTTGTATAAGACAAACTTCTATATACTATATGCCTTGGTGAATGAAAAGAATAGTCAGATCAAAAAACAGAGGATCCATTGAACTTTTCTTTCATTGATTTGTATATAACTGAATCCTAATAAATGTAAAATGTTAAGTAAACAGTATTTGAATTGATGGATGGAAGTTATGATGTTAACCCCTTTACACAATTTGTATAGTCATATATATCATTTAACTTAAACAAAAAGGTGTATATTTTAAAACATATTAGAAAATAAAATTTTTGACTATTTTTGTTATATACTAGTAAAACTAAAACTATTATACATACACAGAAAACAAGTTGGAAATCTAAATCTAATGTTTAACATTTATTAAAATATATCTAGCCAAACTCTTACATGTTAAGATAAATTAGGAAAATGAAAATAATCAAAAATGTGAAAGCCATTGAAATTTTAAACTTCTTCTTGTTGGTTACTAGTTACACATATGTATCCTCATAGTTTTTTAAAGAAGCTAAGAATGGATTTCACAAGAGAATCCTTAGTTACATAAATCCTCACAAGTGTAAAGAGGACGATTTTGAATAGTAATTTGTCTGAGAAGACATTTTGTAGGGAAGAACCTACTGCTATCTCACAGAGTGACCTAATAAATAATTATAAATCTTATAATTTGAAGGAGAGTCCCTTGAATCTAGGTGTTAGGGTTACTGAGCTAGGATTAAGAAGAGAAAATGGAGACATTCTGAAATGACTAAAAAAATATATCCTGACCTGACACATATACATACACATAACATGGGAATGCATGCATAAGCAAATCCATTAAGCTCCATCAGTGTTACACTATTTAAAAAAACTACTGAAATATTTCAACACTATAAATCCTGATACACATACAGTTAGATCAAAAGTTATCTAAGTACCTATAATATTTGATAGTACACTCACCTTGTTACACATATTCCTATACTTTTCAACAGTTGGAATTTAATTAAAAACAAACAGGAAACGTATAGAGTAGAAACTAAGAAGTAATTTTTTTTATGATATCCTTATTACAGTACAGATTATCACTGACTGTTCTTAAGTGCACAAATGGGTAAAGAGGAGAGGTTTATGTTTTTATACAATAATGTAACTTGGACAATTAAAGTTATAACTCAGCAACAAAAGCCTTGCTATTTCTTTAATACATCAGTAAGTGTGTAATTTCTATGATCTTTGGTACAATACAATTATTTTGTGATTTCCAAAATGATACATTCTGTGTAACCTTGACATTGACTATTTTTGTTATCACTCTTGGTAATGTTCAGTTTTGGGATATAAACTTTAAAAAAATCAATCAATATAATTTCATGTGTTCCAAATGATTTGTGAATTCAAGTCAATTAAATAACAGATGACATTTTCTTGGAAATATTTGGAGTCATGGATTAAGGATGGGATGAAAGATGCTTAGAAGTGTTTTTCTTGAATATGATCATTATCAATATTTTCTACTCATCAGCAATGACCATATCATTTATTCAGGCAAATATCAAGGAATCTAATTCAAATATATATATATATATATATATATATATATATATATATATATATATATATATNTTTGCTTTGCTTTGCTTTGCTTTGCTTTGCTTTGCTTTGTTTTTTATCTGAATGCCCAGCTTGTTGTTTCCCTCTCATTTACACTTCCATTAAAATAATGCCTAAAATGGCCACTTTGTATTCTGATGCTTGCAAAAGAGGGGGACGGTCAGCAGTAGTAAAAATGAAATAGATTCCTGGAGCATATTTAGATCTGCAACACTGGTCCAAGATTCATGTGAACGTACTGAACTCAGTAACATTTAAATGTACTGAGATTAAGTTTACTTACTATCGATAATGGGAGAGAGGCATTTTCACTTAAGAAAATGATAATTGGATGTTCAAAATGAAATGAAATTTGATTCAATTTTGTTGCTTCAGACAGTGTTTATCTCAAACTACAGAAAGCAGAACAAGAAATAGAAGTATCTGATATAATAGAGCATCAAGCTTATGGTTTATATAAATGGTAGGCATTATAAAATCTTAGAAATGTTCACAAAACCAGAAATTTTCTTTTAACAGTATTAAAGACTTGTAGAAGTGATTCACAATTTTGTAAAGCAAAAATTTACATGTTTTATATCTATGGATAGATGTTGAATGATATTTGCAAACTAAAATGAAAGCAAGTCCCACTATAGAGATTAAACTCAATGTAACAAAGTCTACTTTGCAAAGTAATGAATTTGGAGTCAAATATATTGTACTGAAAAAGTATTTGCAAGAAAAAAATTTCTTGTGTAATTTCTATCTGCATTGTTTTCTTCCAAATTATCCAGATAAAATTAGAGAATGTGCTGAATTCAGGGGAAGGTGAATTGTGTAACATAAATTGAACTGGACTGAAAATTTGATTATAATTTTTGATTAGCCTTTAGCTACTCTTTTGTTATCTCTGTTCAGGAAGTACCACAGAACATAGAACATTAAAACAAGCAAGACAAACTCATGGTTATTACGAAAGTAAACCCAACAGCATTCAGGTGCCATGACTGGCCTCCATTTTCACCTTTATTCGCTTCACAGCAATTATCTGTATGATAAAATCATTTTTGAACATAGAACACAATAAAAAAAAACAAAATAATAAAGTTGTAAATATGAAAGTAAAATAAAAGAAAAAAAAAGAAACAATAGTAGGAAAGAAAAAAAGAGAAAAATTAATGAAATTTTTACATACAGCTATTTACATTTACCTTGAAAATACTCTGACAAACAACGATGATTAAAGCATTATATCAAATGTTTTTGAAAATAATTGCTTTATACAAAAAGTTTATGTGAGAACTAATATAAATAACATTTATACCAGGGTGTCCAGACATTATTTTTGTCATATTAAGAAGAAAAAAGTTATGGTTGTATGTTAAGCATAAAAAATGGTAAAGAAGAAGTCATAGACAATCCCATTGTGAATTAAAACATTAATAGTACAACAGTACACATAAACCTGTAATATTCCACAGTGTTCTCTATCATGATTTATTATTCTTCATATTACATAGCTATTATTAAAATTTGAAAAAAAAAAAAGACTACAATAAAATGCAAGTAAACATAGACACGGAAGAAGAGCAAACTGTTGGAGAAATCAGGCAATTGTTTATTGCCAAACTAGCTATATATTGCTGAATCACTTCACAAATTACTTCAAAAATTATGGTCATAACAATAATTTATAATTTTATATTTCAAAAATGAATAATGTATTGTAGCAGAATTTTTACTACACTGAGAATTACAGAGAGCTAAAATCAAGTCCTATCTTGTTAATTTGACCATGATATCATGATGTTTTTCTGAATCTATTCATTAAATATTCTAAACAGTAAAATGAATACTTTAGAAGTATTTTTATTTGATATTCAAGTGAATTCTTTTTCTCTTTATTCATTTATAATTTAATAGTTCATGTACAATTTATATATAGTAGTAAAATGGAGTTGAATCCTCAATATTGTAGAGATATATAGTTCATTTTGTATATTCTCTTTCCCCATGAACAAAAAGATACATCTTCAAAATGAGTTATCCCTAACCAAAATAAAGTATATTATAATTTAAAAATCTATTTTTAGGGCTGGTGAGATGGCTCATCGGGTAAGAGCACACAACTTCTCTTCCGAAGGTGATAAGTTCAAATCCCAGCATCCACATGGTGGCTCACAACCATCCGTAACAAGATCTGACGCCCTCTTCTGGAGTGTCTGAAGACAGCTACAGTGTACTTACATATAATAAATAAAATAAATCTTTAAAAAAATCTATTTCTAAAGTCAGGTTCATAAACTAGAGATAAATACAATGCTACCAAGCTATATACAGAGAAAAATCTTCAAAAGAATAAATTGTATAAAATTATATAAGCAGACTATCATAGAATAATATTTTATTCACACAATTGATATCTGTATTCTACATATAGGTCCTTGTTTGGATTTTTTGTAAATGCATATGAGTTATGAGCTTTATGAGTAAAATATCTGTATACATACTTGGACATTCTATGATACATAATATACAAAAATATTAATTTTACATCTCTGTCTTAAAGAAAAGACAAGTTTACAATTTTATAAGCCAACTTTAAGATCTTGAATTTATCCTTTATTTAAAACAAGAGAAAAAAATCCCATGAATTGTGATTAAAATCTGTGAAGATTACTTTTAAATACTACTAAAAAAAATATAACTCTGTTACATATCAAAATATCTTCCAATATCTTTATCATCACAACCTTGACAGTTACGTCAAGATGGTAACTAAACAATTTTTTATTCTACAAAAGCATACTTCCCATGAGGCTTAATAGCGCTTGTCAATCACTGGATTCAATTAGTAAAATTTTAAAAAAAAATTATGAAACTCTGGTGTTATAATTTTTTTTTTAAATTTTCCCCCTTGGATATATTGACTTTCTACTCATTACACAGTATAGAGAGAATGAAATCTTCTCCTTCCTAAGTTAGATTGGCCAACTTCCCTGTTGTGTCTACCCTATGGCTGAGTTCTTATTACATCAGACTAGAAAGAGTCCAGCTTTCTCCAACTTAAATGACATTCTCATGACTTCCACTTCCTCTACCCATATCAACAGGCAAACATCTTATAACCATTAACCTAGAGGGGAAGCAAGCCTTGTGGTTGTGTATGACATTTTAACCGGTTTGTTATCAGTCTCTTTCTGAATCACTTTGGCAAAGCTGCATGCAATGACACTCTTGCATATTGGATCCATTTTTTCCCACAGCACTTATCATTAGTATACTTCAGGACATAATGCCTTATTCTAACTTTCAAACTACTACTTTCATGTTTCTCTGTAGGGATTGGTTGTGATGCTAAGGCCCTGTTCCCCAATTGGTTCTAGATCCACCAATAAAGATACCAGACCAAATACTGAGGATGGGGCGGGACTCTGAGTTGCCTGGAAGGTTGAAGGGAGAATGGAGAGAGCTGGGGAAGAAGGAAGTAATAGCTACAGGATATAAAACCAAGCAGCCATGATAGTTTTTTATTGGAATGGCCAATGGCCACTCTGTCTGATTATTCCTGGGGTGAAAAGGGAGGTTTGAGAGTGCCCTTTGTTGTCTTTTTACCCATGGATCCAAGGAAATCTGGGTGGGGGCTGGTAGCGAGGCCCATCCCCTGAGCTTAAGGCGGGAAATTAAAAAAAATTATATATATATATATATATGCCACATTTCTCCAGTAACTCTACAAGACCTTAATATTATATAGTGGTGTGTGCAAAATCTATGCGTGCTTCTTCCTGTATTACAGTTTTGGGTACTTAGTTCTTGGATTCTTTCTTTTTCTTTTTTTTTTTCTTTTTTTCCAATAATTAAGAAGAATCCCTTAAATACCACTTCTGGGCCTGTCATATTTCTAAAGCTGAAAAAAATCTCAAGGAACATCACGAACTCTTTAGGGAATTTAAACATTATTGTTGAGTGGATTAATCTCTACCAAGCCACAAAATCTATTCAGCTGTTAATTCTCACAGCTTCGTGATATAAACTTCCAAGCCATATTTTAATCATTTGAAACATGAATATCTGACTAATAATTTGACATTACATGCTCCATGGATATTGAACTATATGCCCATCATTCTCTAAACAGAAGGAATGAGCGTGCAGGGTCAAATTCAGCCACACTGTGGGTGGAAACCTTTCAATTAGAATGGATTTGATAGACCTGGTGACTATTAGTTTCTTTGGAATCAACTCTCTGAATCACGTTGGCAATACATGTTGTCTCATCACTTATAGTTGTATATTACTTAGTTATAAGAACTCAAAGCATATAGTGACTATATCTGCTATGTGATACTAACTTTTTTTCTAACTACCTTTAAGATCCTGATAGTTAATTTCAAAGTTTTTATAAGCCATTGAGACATAGCTCTACCCCTATGATTCTCCTGAGGCAAACAGGTCCAAATTCTCCATGGATGCACTCAGGTTTTTTTTTTTTTTTTTTTTTTTTTTTTTTTTTTTTTTTTTTTTTTTTTTTTTTTTTTTTTTTTTTTTTTTTTTTTTTTTTTTTTTTTTTTTTTTTTTTTTTTTTTTTTTTTTTTTTTTTTTTTTTTTTTTTTTTTTTTTTTCTAGTTGCTAAGGAAACAAGTACTTGTGTCAAAGATTTCTCCCATGTAATATATATACTTGGAATTTAATTACTTCAAGTATCTTCAGAAACTTTCTCCTATGGGAAACATTTCATCATCTAATTTCACACTCATATAAAATATATGCTATTTATTTGCTATTTATATGCTATTTATTTACCATTTATTTATAGAATACTGAAACAAGAACAATGAATACAATGGCTAAATTTTATTTTTAACTGATTGTATCATTACTTAAAGTTTACTTTATATTTTATAAGGTATTATTTTTGACAGGTAACTTAATTATGTGATACAGTATGAGAATGTTATGCATTGTAAAATATAGTGTGAAAAATGTCTGTTTCTATCTTCATAAATATTAGTTTTTATTGAGAAAGTTAAATAAATAAAAAAATTATGTTATTATCTTTCTATAGTGATGTTGTAAGACAACAGAAATTTATATAATTAATTCACTGTACATATTAAAGATCATATTTATTACTTTACATAAACCTTCATTTTTGTTTATAAACTACTAAAATTTTTGTTTGAAGTTACACCAAATGGCTGAATACAATCAATCATAAGTTAGTTTTCCTATATGAACCAATATGAGAATTCAGGAAGTTGGACATACCATACTTTACATTCCTTTGTCAGCTATGTTGACTTAGTTTGAGATCCTACTTAATTCACATTTAGGAGACATGCATGGAATATAATTACTATAAGCATAATACAATTGTAGATGAGGTTGCTGATATTTCAAATTTACCAGAACAAATAAATTGATAAGTGTTACTATACTATCCAATTACTTTTATATAAGAAAATCAACCACTTCCCAAGGGCAAGATTTAAGCACATATATGTCAAGTAGACTTGCGATGAAACATTCATTTAACTACTTAAAGGCAGCTTGTAAAATGAGCAGCTCTTTCTTTCCCTACTCCTAAGAATATAATGTGATATCACAGGAATACTTTTCAAATAAAAAAATAATATTAAGAATTACCCATAATATTTCTGAAGGACCCTATCTTTGAAATTTTAAAAATATACAGTTTAAAATAATTGTGAATAAATATTAGTAATACTTGGTTATGAGTTCAATTAGTTTTAAACCTTGTGACCTGTATAATGTAGTTTATTCAAAGATTAATGATATCAAACTTCATTCAACTTAAAAGACCAGAATATTAAAAAATGGTGTATTATTAAAAATATGAATTAAATCATATAACCAGAATGAGGTTTTCTATTTTTCTTACTTGAAAAAATATTATGTCTTAATAATGGTATGTGCTACAAGTGAAATGAGTCACATTTTTATGAATAAATATTTTGTTCTCATCACATATATGCAATGAAATATATTTAAAAGTATATTTTACAAACCTTTATTAATAAATAAAATAATATTTATTATGAGGGAACATTTTAATGTGCAACTAATTGACAGAATTGAGTATCATTTTGATCTGGCATATGCCCTGTCTTCATTGTACCCATAGGATGATTCTGAGAATAATTTTAATAACATGGTATGTTATTACCATGCTAATGTGCAGTGGACTAATTATTACACGTGCCACGGAGATCGATGATTGGTTTATATTTTTAAAAAAGGTTAAGAGTTCCCTGGATTATTTGACCTTGTTTGTAACTCCAGCTCTAGTTCTTAATCAAAGCGCATTTTAAGTTGTTTCTGCCTCAGTGATTTTGTTTTTAAAATCAACTTCCTTGGTCAGGCATGGCTGAGCTTGTCTTCAGCTGCACACAAACAAACAAGAGCTGGAAAACAAGCTCCTGAGTGGCTGGCAGCAAACTTCTCTTTGCAAACACTTCTCATTTCACCAAATGTTCTCAGGGGCATTTTCATCTGTCCTCGTCCCCTTCTTTCCTCCCCCTCTGTTCATTATCCCCATTTCAATGATACTGCTAAAGATATCAAATCTTTTTTCTTTTCCAATATTCAATATCTCCCATTGATAAGAACTGCAAAACTCCACTATCATATGCAACAGTAATCATGATTAGAACCTAAAATTGACATTTCAGTTTATCTATGTTAACTTTCATTATTTGTCAGATATATCAGAGGGTTTAAAAAGATAATGCAGTGCTAGTTTTAAGAAAGGATAACATCTTGCTTACCTTTAATAATGTTGGGCTTTGGGGGCATGCTGAACTCATATACAGTAGGCTCGGAATACCCCAGTCTGTTGGCAGCTGTGATTTGCACTTCGTAGCCCATTGTCCACTGCAGATGCTCCAAGATAATGTGGTCTTTATTTCCCTGCACTTTCTTCTCTAGCCATTGATCTTCCTTGTCTTTCTGTGGAAATAGAGAAAGGAAGGTTAGGTAAATAGTGCTATAAAAAGGTTCTACTTTAAATACAATTTATTGGAATGATGTAAATATTTTTATTAGCTCAGTCTTATAAAAGGAGTTGTGTGAAATTTCTAATGTAATCAATTCAGTGTTATTTCTAATATTTCTCCATAAACATTAACATACTATCAAAGAACTGATGATACTGCAAATTAATCAAGGAATAGTATATAAGTCAACCTATTTAATTTTACTCCTTATACTCAAACACAAACTTGGTTTACAGTCATTTTTCAACTGTCAAAAAATGGATAATTGAATAATTGCCAGAGACTATTACTAATATTTGTTGAATAGAACTATCTGTGAAGTAAATATAGGAAAATATTTATAGATGTATATTTTCAGGAGTGTTTTACACGACGATAATGCAATAAAACACAAGGAAATTATAGAAAACACATTTTAATAACACTAAACAATACTATGCTTTTCCATGAACAATGAAAGACCAAATAGCTCATTTTCATCTGTTTTCTTCTTTATTTTCTCTCATTCTCTCTTTTCTATCTATCACTATCTTTACTTCTATATCTACATCTATCTCTCTTCCTCTACTGCCACTCCATCTCCTTCTTTGCATCAAACACTGTATACACAGCATAACCTCAACCTTGCGGGAATACTGCCTCAGTTGCATTAATCTTGCAACTTCAGATATCTGTTTTAAAATGCCCAGCTTAAGGACACCATGCCTGGCTTTTATTTTTAAAGTTACTATCTAAATATTATTTTATTCATTCTGTAAGAATTTTAGAGCAGTTAGTATTTTAAAAACTCCATATTTGAAAAACCATCCAAGCTACTTTAATGAATAAAGCAAAATCTATTGCCCTGTTTATCTAAATTAAATTGTCTAATGGAAGATAATCATTGGATTCTGTCATATTAATCACTTAAATATAAAAGTCCTAGATACTATTAACAACATAATTTGCACTCTTTTAAAAGTTTAAGAGCATATGTTTTGTCTGCATGCCTGTCTACACACCTGTGTGTATATGCACATGGTCATGTTGATGCAAGCTGACTCTATAACTGCAGTTACAGCAGGTTGTGAGCCTCAAAATAAATGTGATGGTCACATGTCCTCAGCAAGGTTTGTTAGTAGTCAATATGTTGGTCACATGTCCTCAGAAAGGGTTGTTAGTAGTCAAAAAACTGAGACAAATTTCTAGCCCATGTGTCAGATTTTCCAACATTTAAGGTTATGTGTGGTTTCTATAAAGACAGAAGATGAATAAAGCTGAAGGTATTTTCATTCACTTGTATCTGTGGCTTGAGTTCAATAATCAGAGATACTCTAGAAAATTCTGATCTGGGACCATATGTGACTATTATTTTGTATTGAGGGAAGTCATATATGAAAATTTTAGAACATGCCTACTGATAGACTATTCCGGGGCAAACCTTATTCTAACAGCTTGTTCTTTTGTGTACGTCTCCAAAATGTACAAAAATGTAAATTATGGAGTATTGAGATTTGATGTAAATTTTCTAATTTTCAAAAATGCTGTTTTCCTAAAATCAAACATTTGCTGTACTAGTGCCATCTAAATCACCAACCACTTAACACTTAATTGCTTGAACTCATAATGTAGTAAATTAAATCCCTATGTCATTTTATGCTGATAGTGTAAGGAAGCTGAGAGAGGGGTGGTAATTCTCCCATATAAATTAATTTATTTTCCATTCAACCTAAGACAAGGAGGTATTTTAATCCCCTAATTGCTACTCCATATGGAATGGAAAAAAATTAAGGTGGGCGTTACCAAAAACTCCCCTAGGCATGAGAATCTCATTTATGCATTTGTAGACGTGCCTCATTTATAGAACAAGAGTGTCCAGGGAATGATTTGAGATAACGAGTGGCAAAGTGTCCCTCTAGGTAGCTAAATGAGATGATTTGCTGAGTAGGACTATTACTAATATGCCAATTAAACAGCGAGAACAGGCTCTTTTGAATATGTTCGTGGTCCTTGAACAAAGCTTTTATAAACCAATTCTTTTTTTGTAAGAAATATTAAGACCATATCACAGTAAAGGCATCTCTTCTTTAGTGATGTGCATCCTATTATTATTATTATTATTATTATTATTATTATTATTATTATATGAGACTTTATCAAAGTGAAGTCAAGATGTGAATATGCATTTTGGTCCAGCTAACAGCTGGGTGTATGATTTAACATTCACAGGAGTAGTAAGCAACTGTTGGTGCCTACAATGTCTTGATCATATGGTCCATTTACCCATTCCTTATATGTCCTTACAGAATTAATCAGAATTCATGCAAATTAGCTCTTCTATTTGCCACTTAGAAGGTATTAAAACTTTTTACCAGTTCTGATATTTTCTTATTATAGGAATATTTGTAAATGAATAATTTAACAGGTTGATTCATAGTTATATTAGTTTTTTAGACAAAGGTGTGTTTTATAATATCCATACTAAGATAAATAAAACATATCTTCTTTCATAGCAAAAAGCATAAGGAAAATAAATCACTCAAATGTTTCTTACTGTATATTATTCATTAATATTTATCATTTGAAATATTTCAATTTATTCCTAATTAATGTCTTTTAACATATTTCAATATACATGCTAATATATGTTGGAGGGCTAATGTATTATAATATACTTCCTATAACTGTGAAATAAGTTTCCTTAATAATCAAGGCTCAGCTTTCTATATTTACCAACTTAAGACTAATAAATTATGTTTATCTGTTCCATTTAGGTATTTTAAATATCTATATTTGACATAGTTTTTAAAAGACAGTTAACACTTAAAAATAGGTGACCTAACCACTGTTGCTTGTTCCAATTGATTTCACCCAATTGATTTTCTTCACTTTTTCTGAAGTTAGGAGAGATTTAGCATTCCAAAATTAAGAAGTAGTTATGATCATATTGCAATCATCAATTAAACAGAAATTTGTTAAAAAAAAAAAAAAAACTCCCTGGTGCATGAAAAAAGCTCCTAAGTTATGTGCAGTTACATTTACAGTATATATATATATATATATATATATATATATATATATATATATATATTAGCTTCTTATTTTTTTTCAACTTTTATTAGATATTTTCTTCATCTACATTTCAAGTGTTATCCAGAAAGTTCCCTATATCCTCCCCCCTCCCGGCCCTGCTACCCTACCCACCCGCTCCCACCCCCTGGCCCCGGCGTTCCCCTGTATTGGGGCATATTTATATTTTCATATATACTCTTTTAGGTTAGATTTTTTCTTTATTCTCCAAATAACTTGATCCCATAGTGTTATTGATACAAAGCTTAATGTCCATGAAGTCTTCATAGAGACTCTGAATCCCTTTTTAATACTTTAGGTCACTTCTAAAACATCCTATTCTGTCTTTTTAGTGCATGAGTGAACAAATAAAAGCACTTTGCAACAATAAAACTTAGAATAATGTGTGCTTCCTGGTTCAGAAGCCACAAGTAATTATTCTCTTTAAGAATGTCTACAATCTTGTCTTTATTCAGTGAAGTTAAAGTTAAATGCATATGAGCCAGGTGGTGGTGGTACACTCCTTTATTCCCAGTACTTGGGTGGCAGAGGCAGGAGGATTTATGAGTTTGAGGCCAGTCTGGTCTACAGAGTGAGTTCCTGGACAGCCAGGGCTATACAGAGAAGCCCTGTCTTGAAAAACAAAAAGGGGAGCAGGGCAGGGGGAGGGTATAGGGAACTTTTGGGATAACATTTGAAATGTAAAATTAAGAAAATATCTAATAAAAAAAAAACAAAAAGAAAAAGAAAAAGAAAAAGAAAAAACTAAAACAAAACAAAACAAAAAAACAAACAAACAAACAAAATGCTGGCACATAAAGAATATATGGTCCAAGTTATATTCTTCCCACATACAACAAAGTTGAAAATTTAGGTAAAAGAATAAATTGCATAAATATTTTTGGGATAAGAGATACTTAAGATCATGAAAATATTGTTTCTTCCCATAGGTTGGCAAGACTGAAGGCAGAGAAAGATCATTATCCTGTACTTGGTGACAATTTGTGTTGTAGGAAGAACAACACCTTGAAGGACAGACTATCCAATGAGAGTAAATGTTCATTAGACTGAGGCTATAGAAGGAACTGTCTTATAAGAAATATGTAGGCACCCTAAGTCTATGATAGATACTACCATTTATGAAACATAACCTTTACCTTTTAAGGGAAAGATACTAATATCAGGAACCCTAATATGGACTTTTAGATTTCCTTTATGCTATTCATATTGTCAGCACTAGTTAAGTGTCCTTCTTATGATTTTGATCATTCCTGATCCCCAGGTGTGTGGCTGATCTTATCGTCTTGGAAATTCTTGAGCCCAGGTATTTGTATTAAAACTCTCTTTCCTTTAAGGGTTTCCTGGATTCTCTCAGCTACTTTTTATTCACAGCAGTGATACAATTAAAAACTCTTTGCAAGACATGACAGTGGAAATAAACTAGAAGGAAAGAGGAAATTGACCCAGGCTAGGGAAAGCAACACATGATAATTTGGATGGGAATGATCAAGTACATTATATGCATTTCTGGACATGTCACAAGAGCACTAACTAATTACATGGCTAACATAAGCTGATAAAATATGAAACTGCATTAAGCACAGTTTCACTATGGAACTCAGGAGGCCTGAGAATCAAGCAGATGGGAAGGGTATTTTCAACACTCAGAAATGTACAGATGATCTAGTTCTCAAGAAAATCTTATGCTGATGAAAATTCAGAATACTGAAGCTGTTGCTGTTGTAGCAAAAAACAATTCAGGGATTGTCACAATCTCCAGAGGTACATTTTACTTGCCTATTAATACTTTCATATTGTTTATATTGTTATACATTTTCATTTTTATATGTTACATACAGAAGCTTTTTTCTTCTTGTCTTCTACTATATGATTCTGTGTTCCAACAGGGAAACTAAATTCTCCACTTTCCATTGGTCATTAAATAAATATTTAGGAAATATACTTTATGTTTGGTTAACTAGAAACAGAAATAATTAAAGAAAGAACACTTGGGCAGCAATTACTTGTTTTTCAAAATTGTAATAAGGTTCTAGTTGTATTTTTTGTTGTTGTTGTTCCACGTGGAAGTTTATTGAGTGGGTGGGGGAGCAGAGAAGGGAAAAAAACAGAGGGGGAGAGAAGAGAGAAAAGAAAAAGAGAGGACTAGTTGTATTTTTAATACAGTGCTCCCAGAACCAGTAACTGAAACCATTTTCCTCAGAAGTTTTAAGCTTTAATTAATGTCTGGCTGTGGAACTCTGCATCAGTTTTCATCAGTACCTGGACAAAGCTTCTCTGATGACAGTTATAAATACCATTTTTATATTTTATAAAACATGTACTGCAAGGCTTGGGTCTATGTGTGGTTAATATTCCCAGTGAGGCTCCATTAGAGAAAACGAAATGTTTCCATTTATATATATATATCCTTAAAAATCCTAAATACCAATATACATTTTTTTGACAATGATTGGCTAGAAATGGAAACAGGTTTTGCCTTCAACTATGCCTGGGGCTAATATTAGATGTTTGGTAAGTTAGAACCAATGACGTGTAGTATGTTACATTGCGAAACCTAATTATTAAAACCATGTTGTTAAACAAGACAAAATACTATTGTCTTCTTCAAATAATATGATAAATATTAAAATAATAAAATGAACACTCCTAACATTTCAAGCAGTTAATGGTTTCACTAAATAAGACTACTGTGTAAGTCACCTTATACTAAGAAATTTATAGAGATATCACACTTACCTCATGCATTGGTTTTTGTGTATATGCATTTATATGTGCAGACATTCAATATGTCAAGTTGCTCGTGGAAATGGAAGAATATATTTTGTAACCATTTGTTGTTGTCTTTTTCTTTTGTTTTCTTTTCTTTTTATTCTTTATTTTTCCTTTTTGTATTGGCTAGTTTTTTTTACATTATTCCCCTTGCCAGTGTCCCCTCCATGAACTCCCTATCCCACACCCTTCCCCCTGCATCTATGAAGATGCTCTCCTACCCACCCACCCATCCCCTGCCTCACCTCCCTAGAATTCCCCTATGCAGGGGTAACAAGTCTTCACTGGACCAGGGGCTTCTCCTCCCATTGATGCGACATAAGGAAATCCTCTACTACATATGCAGCTGAAGCCATGAGTTCCTCCAGGTGTATTTGGTTGGTTTTTTAGTCCCTGGGAATTCTGGGGTATCTGGTTGGTTGATAGGTTTGTTCTCCCTATGAAGTTACAAATCCCTTCAGCTCTTTCAGTCCCTTCCCTAACTTCTCCATTGGGGTCCCCATGATCAGTCCCATAGTTGGCTGCAAGCATCCACATCTGTATTTGTCAGGCTCTTACACAGCATCTCAGGAGACAACTATATCAGACTCCTGTCAACAAGCACTTCTTGGCATCAGCAATAGTGACTGAGTTTGGTGGCTGCATATGGGATGAATCCCCAAGTGGGGCAGTCTCTTGGTGGCCTTTCCTTTAGTCTCTGCTCCACTCTTTGTCCCTATATTTCCTTTACAGGAACAGTTCTGGGTTAAAGGTTATGAGAAGGGTGGGTGACCCCATCCCTCAAAAGGGGGCTATACCTAACCTCTCCAAGTGGTCTCTTCAGGTCTCCTCTCCCCTTTATTGTGTATTTCAGCTAATAACATCCTTGCTGGGTCCTGGGAGCCTATTGCTTTTCTGGCATCTGGAACTTACATAAGGTTTTAAAGATTGAACTCTGATCTTCAGCTTGGCACTCTAAGTCATCTAATAATTCCACAACAGACATAATTCTTTTTGTACAAGTGCAACTTTAATTTTTTGGTGAAGTTTTATTTTAAAATGTGATTTGGTACAATGTGGCAGATTCAGCTGAACATTATATAGCTACCTTTGATTTCCTCACTCTCCACAACCTGAATATAAATTTAAAGCCACTTTCTGAAGAGAATAATGTAAGCTGAATAAGAATAAAAGCCTGTTGCTACAACGGACGAATATGAAAGAAAGTAATTTCATCCCTGATAGTATTTCTGAAATGCTGTCCTAATCCTGGATTACCGAACAAATAAACATCTAATTCCAAAAGGGAAAAATCTTCTTACTTTAATACCTTTTAATCATATTTCCTTTTGCCGAGTTCCAATGTATATTTCAAAAAGAAGCAGGCAGTGATGAATTTAAGAGAGAAACCCATAAAACAAAAAGAAGCTTCATTTCCTTCCTGAGGGAATATGATGTACAACCTCTTCTACTCTAGTGTTTACGTGCAGCTAATAAAACAAGGAGGTTCCTGCACACCAGGCAAGCTCTTGTACTGTGTCCTAACACAGCCAATTAAATTCTGTGTTTATTATGTTATTTCTTGTATTGGTTATTTGATGAAAAAGAAAGCCATGTGTGGTAGTATACTTTGTTTCTAGCTGTATTCTTAGCTTACTAGAAATTATAATACTCCTAAAATAATTAGAAAGAATACAGCACTCTTAAAGTCTGTATGATTTATTAACAATAATGATAAAGACTTAAAAGGATTAGAATATAAATGTTCACTACTGTCCATTGAAAATGACAACCTTCTTGCACTGGATGTAGTCTTTGTGTTATTCTATTATCAATCCATTACATTATACAAACATGGCTTTAACTCAAGTAAAAGTATTCATAGAAAAAATATAATAACTGCATTATTATTTTATTGTATTTTAGTGTATACATAATTTTGATGTCTTTCCTCAGAAGTCATTAATATTTATCAATGTTTTCTAGAAAAAAGAAAAAAAAAAAAAACTTCCTGGGTACAATTGTAGGTAGGTAAGAGACATATGGGGACTGTTAAGTGTAATTAATGATGCAGCTCTAATCTATGTTCTTTAGACAGAGATAATATTTTGTTTGCATAATTTTCAATCAAGAAAAGGAGACATTCCAAGAAGTCTTTATCAAATTGCAGTGTATTGTCAGATAAGATCTATTTAGAGTCGAAGGACATTTTCAAAGGCTCACTGAAATAGAATCCTTATGGCAGAGGATTCAAAAGACATCTTACTTTTCTTATGGACAATTTGAAGCCTATACCAGTGAGAATGATCATCTGTGGTCATCCTAAAAACAGATACACGTAAACAACACTAATGGGAACTCACTTAGTGGGTCATGTTTACGTGTGTGTGTGTGTGTGTGTGTGTGTGTGTGTGTGTGTGCTTTGTGTAGCAATAACAATTTAAAAAAAAAATATGAGTCCACAAATTTGAAAGGGAATTTGGAAGACCATGTAAGTTGTTGAAGCTAGAGGGGCAGAGGAATTAATGCTATCATATATTAATTTAGAAAGAGAGCTCCCCTGTAAAGAGAACGATAGAATTTAATGGGAAAATGGTATTTAAAATGGATTACTGATGTATTCCAAACCAAATCAATCTCATATTCATAATGTCTAGATATCAGATCTTCAAGTTAAAAAATAGTTTTCATTAACAAAATATACATTATAATAAATTATAGAAAATATACTCAAGTCCTAGAAAGAGGCAAAATTTTATCTGTAGAAAATACAAACAAATTTGTTCTTTATGGAAAATTTGTGGGATAGTCTTGAGAAGGAATCAGTCTCAGTGAACACTGGTATCATATATAATAATGAAACTGGATAAATGTGCATGGAAAATGTTACTCACTGTCCTATAACAAGCATAATTGTCCTTCCCAAACACCTTTAACAACACACAAGTGGCTCTTAATATCAGCAGTCCTTCACTCACCAATTCAGAGTGAACAAAAATGATCCCTTTTACTAAAGGTCGGTGACAATTCTTTATTTAACTTTCAATAGATCTATTCATTATAATAACTTCTTCTTAGGTTTGATGTACTAATATTCCTCTCCTGGGCAGTTGACCTTCATTGTCAACTTGAAAGCATTAAGAATCATTTACTGGGGCTAGAGAAATGGTTCCATGGAGAAGGGCACTAACTGTTGTTCCAGAGGAAAGCTACACAATTTCTAGATCCTACATAGTGGCCAGGTACCATATATGTATTTTTGTTATTTTTGTATATAGGTAGGTAAAATACCTATATACAAAAATAACAAAAATATTTTTAAAAGAATCTTCTAGAAACATACCTCTAGTCATATATAGGAGAATGCGTCTAAGAGGTTTAAGGGACAAAGGAAGACTCAATGTTTTTAAAAGTGATTGGCACTGTGTCATGGACTAAAGTCCAGTATGTACTATGGGTCAAAGGTAGCTGAATACAATCATTCCTCTTTCTGCTACTTCACTTCAAACCCCAGGTAGGTATAGGCCATGAGGAACTACCAACACTTAAAATCCATGACTCAAATTGAATCATCCCTTACTTAAGTTACGTTTATCAGATATGATGTTGAAACAACATGAGAAGTTTCTAATAGAGTTCCTACATTAGACACAATGAATGACAGAGTTAGAGAAAAGTACTAAGATCAATTGGTAAGGTAATAACACAAGTCATAGGAAGAAGAAAAATATTTATGGTCATAATTTAATAAAAGTAAAGGTCACAAATACAATGTTGAATTTCATGAATAGAAATATTAACATTAACTTTTCATTATTAACTATACATTCATTTGTAACTCACCTCTGGGATAATTATAACCCTTCATATAATATGAAATAAGATATAATATAATAGTCAAATGATACTTACACTTCTGTATTTCACAATGTATTCTAAAATGGGAGCCCCTCCATCATCTTGCTTGGTGATGCTGATTTTAAAACTCTTGCCACTGCTTGGCTGTCCATGTATGGAAGGGGGGCTTGGCTCACCTGAGAAGTAACATGATATTTCTTCATGAGCACTCAGTCACTTTACATGCCTCAGAACACTTCTTGATAATTAAGCCAATGTCTTGTGTAGCCCAAACATATGACATTTTATGATTTACTTTAGACATTTTGTTATAACACATTTGTGTTATAACTTAACACTTGCTTCTATAATAAATTTGAAAGCTCAGATGTTTTAGCATACCTTTTAGCCATAAAGTAGGATTTTCCGTGTTATATAGAATAGGTTCGTTTTATGATGATACTAGGACCATTTTTGTTTAATAATATCATTTTGAGAGAGTTAAAATAACAAGCTAAATTTTTAGTAATGACTATATTACATATAAGTGCAGTGAACGTATCCATTCATAGGTTTAAAACTGAACTTAAAAAATATTATGTATAAGGTTTCAATTGTTTAATATATTTATATCATATATATTAAATCATTTTTGCTTCATTCCACACACTTACTCTCTGTCCTTTATAAAACTGTCTTCTGTCTTTTATGATGCTCCCATAGTGTGAGATGCAGTGTTTAATTAGAGCATGATAGGAAGTGGTTTACTTGTGCAAAGACAATTTATCTGTGGCTACAGCACTCAAGAAAAGGATAGTCCTTTCTTTAACAATTCTTAACAGCCAACATCCCTCAAAAGGAAGTAGGGCTTCATGAACTTTCCAATTATTTATTCTGAAATGTTAGTGCCTACACTAATATAATTCTCGTGCAGATGATCACAGGTGTGGAATATCACTTTATTACAATGCACTATTAGTTAGAAAAATAACATGAAAGAGAAAATAGATTTCCTTGTAGTAAAATTGATGAAATAATGTCTTCCATGTATACACATTTCAATCCAATAATCAGTAAAAGAATTGCACTTAATTTCAAAGGATTCACACTTTTGTGAAAAAGGTTTACAAATCAACAATAGTATATTATGATAAGTCATAAATTAAAAGGAAGGTAAATCAGAAAAATGAGATTGATGGTGGTGGTAGTGGTGTGATGGTGGTAGGGTGGTGGTGGAGGTGTATGTGTGTGTGTATTTGTCTATGAACACATATGTGTGTAGGTGTCCCTTTATGCGGATGCCAGAGGTAAATTTTTCTCTCCATTTTCTCTTTATACAGAGCACTTACCAATGCCACAAGATTTATTGGTCAGTGAGCACCTAACTCTACTTTCCAATCGGTTCTGACACTATCAGCCCACAATACTGTACCCAACTTTTATAAGAGTGCTATTGATCTCAACTCAGATTCTCATGTTAACATGACATAGCAAACATTTTGATGACTGAATTATGCCCTCAGTCCCAAGAGCAAAGATTAGTTTCTTAAACATGCACATCAGTGTTTCAAGGGAGAAAATGTGTCTGTAGTCTTTCAATGCAGGAGTAAATAGAACCACCGTAAAGGTTATCCAGTATATTATTGAATTGATCAAGCCTCTATTTTGAACCAATTTGCAACACCTGTGTGCCCTCAGCAGGTGGAGAAAAAAAAAAGTATAGTCCTGTAGAGAAAATAAACATAATGTGAGTGCTTTAATATTTTTCTGATGGAGAAAGCACTGGACATATGTGTGTCTAGATGGAAGTGGGTATTAGATGAAGTTGTCCTGTAGGGCTGTAGACAAGAAGGGAAAACAAATGTATTTAGAGAAGCCTGCATCTAAGTTCTGATTTTGAGTGGAAATACATCTACCTAGGAGTCATCCTGGTGAAAAAGTAATGAGAGACTGAATAGATGGCATTACTAGAAATGGAGAGAAGGGGTGTCCTATGATGGATTCTGGGACGTAACAGAAAAATCATTGTTCAGAGACAGAGAGTAGAACTTTATTGTGGCCCCCTTGGTTGGCTTAATCTGCATGCCGCTGCCAGATGCTGTTCCAGGTCATGCAACAGCCATCCTCAATTCTCTTCAGTACATTTTCTCACATTTTAAAATTATTTATTTAATACTTTATATTTAAAATAACTTTAGATGAACATAATTGACTAAAATTTACTCAAACCAAGATAGTTTTGACAAAAACAAAACAAAACAAACAAAAAAATAACAACATACTATTCTGTCCCTCCTGTAGACAGCTTTGTAACATATTAATTTAGAATTTTGTATCATTTTATTTTCTTAGTGTCAACATAATTTGCAAGATATTGGCTGTGTCTCATTAAAAGTGACAACTCACATAACATTTTTCTATGAAGACAATATAATGTGCAGACATAAAATACTTAAACACACTATAAATACAAAAAGTTTCCTAAGAGCATATTTATAGTTTATATGCCACTACATTTTTTTTCTTGCCCATCTTTAGAGAAATGCTATTTTTATAACCCACAAGTTGCCACTAACTCAGAAAAAGCTTCAACAGAGTTATAATTCACTTCCCTACATTGTTGACATGCTTTCCTGCATTTAAAATTCCCATTAAATTTGCAAGAAGAATCTGGTTACAGAGAGTAGAGTGATGATGATTACTTACGGACTGGCAGTGTCTGGAATATTTCTATTTTACTGTAGTCTCCTTGACCTTTGCCATTCACTGCTGCAACTCTGATTTCGTAAGTCGTATTTGGTTCCAGACTGCTCAAAACAACCATCGCTAAGGAAAACAAAACAAACAACAACAACAAAAAAAAAAAAAAAAAAAAAAAAAAAAAAAAAAAAAAAAAAAAAAAAAAAAAAAAAAAAAAAAAAAAAAAAAAAAAAAAAAAAAAAAAAAAAAAAAAAAAAAAAAAAAAAAAAAAAGAAAAGAAAGAAAGAAAAAAAAAAGAAAAGAAAAAGATCATATACTTAATGTTTGCATCATTACAATATGGAAAAGCAGAGGTTTTTTTTAAATATATATAAATCTAGAAGACTAATCTCTCATTAAAGTACCTGAAAAGAAAAATATAAAGTCATATGACCATAGTTTGTGACCAATCTATTTTATTAACTCGATTGTAGCTTACACACGACCACACAAGCACTAAAATTCAAAGGAAAAATAGTAGCTTCTTTTTGAACACTAACAGAAAGTTCAGTCACTGATAGTTTTTAATTTCTGGGATATATATATATATATATATATATATATATATATATACACATACATATACATATACATGCTGTCTTTTTTATGTCTAAGTATCTTATTCAAACCATATTAATTATTTCCTCATAACTTAATGGAAACATGTGGGTTTACTGGGCCTTTCATGGGAAACTTTCTTTCTTATGACAAAGACGTTTCATGGACTTGCATTTGCAGCAACGGTGGCAACATTCATTTTACAATCATAAGGAATTCAATTACTCTAAATTTTACCTTGTGTCAATCTTCTCACTTGTACATTTGATTTTCACTTCTTTTCCAATATAAACTGTGCAAGCCTGGGTTTACAATCATATAATTAAAAGGCCTAACTCAGAAAGTATAGAAATACATCTTGATTAGAAGTGGTGTGGCACATGCCAAGCTCCAGTTGCACACATAATTTGACTTTGTTTCAGGTTCTAACACAATGCATCTTCGTAGTTTCTTCTTTCGTGTGGGGTTGTTGTTGTTGTTGTTGTTGTTGTTGTTGTTTTATAATGGAACTATCAAAATTCCATCATTATGCCTATATGGTAGCTTTTATATTTGATAACAAACAATAACTAATGGATTTACAATCTCTCAGCAAACTCCTTGTTTTTATGTTATAATTTTAAAAATTTTGTTTTGTTTTGTTTTGTTTTGTTTTTAATTAAAAGAAGATAGTGAACCAGGCATGGTGGCGTACATCTTTATTCCCAGAACTTGGGAGGCACAGACAGGTGGATTTCTGAGTATGAGTCCAGCCTGGTCTACAGAATGAGTTCCAGGATAGTTATTATAATAGTTCCAGATAATTATTATATAATAGTTCCAGAGCTATAGTTATTGTGTTTGTCTCTACTTCAAATTTGAACTTTACTTTATTTTCATAGAATTTAGTAGTAGTAGTAGGAGGAGGAATTTCTCCCAGGAGAAATGAGTTTCAAGATAACCATAGTTATCTTTCTTTTATTGAAAATACAAAATATGCTTTGCAAATTACCTAAAAACAGATATTTTGTATGTTTTTTCTTTATTTTTCTACATTAATTTATTTATTCATTCACACTAATCATAATCATTGCCTGCTCCTCCTGCCAGTGCTCCCCCTTATTAAGACCAAATTGAACATCTATGTCCAGCTGCATATATATGTGAGGTCTCTAGACCCAGCCTGTTTATACTCTTTGTTTGGTGGTTCAGTCTCTGAGAGCACCCAAGGGTCCTGGTTAGTTGATTCTGTTGGTCTTTCTGTGGAGTTCCTATCCCCTCAGAAGTCCTTGATCCTTCCCCCAACTATTTCATAAGATAGCTCCCAAGTTCCCCTCAATATTTGGCTGGCTGATGCCAATACAAAATCTAGGTGTCAAACAGATTTATTTAATCTTATTGGCACAAGTAACAATTGTGCATTATAACACTGTATTACATGATATTTTTGTACAAATACATACATAGTACGTAATGTTAGAATGAAGGCAAATAAATCTAACTCTCAAACACTTAATTACTTTTTGGTGAAATCTTCAAAAATTATTTCTTCCTATTTTAACAAGGCGTTTCATATGTATGCTCAAAAACCAGGAAAAAGTGTAAATGTCTACATGGAAATGTTTCTATATATTTCTCAATTGCATTATCTAAAAAGAAAATCAAATTTTCTGAAGACAATAAATCACGAGTCACAGCCTTGGAATGTAATCCATGATATCAGTTTTAATAAAGGCTATTGAGAAAATGTTGATTGATAAGAAGAAACACTTGTTTTGAGGGTGCTTGGATAGTAAGAATCATCTGAGCTTAAATAAGTTTTGTCAGAGTGTACTAAAAGTCATAAGGTTTTCAAGGAATAATCCCCCAGTAATACATTATGGGAATCATTGGGTATGTCATTTTAACTCCATAATAAATATTTTGTTTAATACACTAATGCATAAATAAGGATAGTTATGAAGTCTTTCAACTGAGTAGGAAATACATCCAAGAATAAGTATATTATATTGTAAAGCTTATAATTCTATTGTTGTTTATAAAGAAGCTTCCATTTTCCATTTTTTATTAGATATTTTCTTTATTTACATTTTGAATGTTATCCCATTTCCTGGTTTCCCCCCACGCCCCTACCCCGAAAACCCCTATCTCCTCCCCACTTTCCCTGATCAAAAACCCTCCCACTTCTGCTTCCCAGTCCTGGCAATCCCCTTCACTGTGGCATCCTCTTAATGTAATATCAAAAATCTCATAAATTCATCACTAACATGATTGCCAAACCATGAGCTGAACAGGGACAACAAAAGAGGTGGTCATTCAGACTGGCCTCGATCCTCTACAAAGAAATAAGCAGCAGCTTAGGAATAATGAGATCAGAAGTTTCATCTTCACAGAAGAGCACATGAGTTCATTACCACACACCAATGGTCAAACTTGAAAACATGCAGGCAAGAAGCATTATACAGACTGAGCAAGTTGTATTTATGTATTGACAAATATTTCTGTAAGTAACACCAAGAAAAATTTTAAAAGGGGCCATAGATATTAAAGAGAGCAAAGAGAGTTATATGAAATAATTTGGAGGAGGGAAATATAGAAAAAAATAATGTACTTATGGCAGTATCACAAAATAAATATTAATTAAAAACTCACCATTTCTTACAAATTATGTTACTAATAAATATAACTTAAATTGAAAGAAAAAGAAGTTCTACAAAATTTTAAAATGCAAAATGAATACTAATTCTTTACGGCACTAATTAGTCCTTTAGACAATCAACATAAGCCATGCAGCATTGGCCTTCTACCATATTCTTCTCCTGAAGAATTCTGCCTTCCTGCCACAGGAAGAACTTAAGAGAGACCTGTTCCTTAATTGTGAACAATCTTTAAAGCCATGAAATATCAGATTATATTGGATACAGCTGTTTCCATGCCTTTATTAATGCTTTCATCACCCCTTTGTGATCTACTAACTGTTAGAGACAGCCTGCATTCCCAGTTCTTAAAACAAACACTTTTTAATATGCAAATCATAGTCAAAATAGTATAAAAGTACATTGAAAGGAAGTGCAGCTGAAAAGACATACGTGAAATAGTTGCCTTAGCATCAGTTAATTTGTCTGAATAGGAATGTCATTTGGAGTCCACAGAATGAAGCAAAATAAAAGAATATATAAAGCTATTCATCTTTGACTCTATTTTCCTTGGCTAAATATTATAAATTACTGGAAAATGGAACTATTTTAATATGTACACATAAATATCAATAAACATTTACATAGATGATTTACATTAGTGCATGTATGCAATAACATCTGTGTGATTATAAATACAGATGCTTCCACCAGAGCCAATAATTTTGATTAGATATTTAAAACTCCTTATATCTTTGATAAGATGTACCTGACATGCAGCAGACTATGTCAAGCCCACATTTCATATTAATTAGAAATGTACAGATAATTATTAATAAATTTATTTATTCACACATTCAGTTTATATTGCAGCCCTCCTCTCCCCCGAGCCCCACCCTCACAACGACCCCCCATTACCCTTTCCTCTTCTCCTCAGAGGAGGAGAAGCCCCCACACAACCTGCCCTGACATATCAAGTCACAGCAAGACTGAGCATAATCTTTTCAAAGCCAAACTATGTCGCTTAATAAGGAAAAAAGTTTCAATGGCTGGCAACAGCATCAGATACAGCTTCTGCTCCAAAAGGGAGGGGACCCACATGAAAACAAAACTGTACATCTGCTACAAAAATGTAGGATGTTAGATCCAACCCATGAATTATCTTTGACAGGTGGTTTTAATCTCTGTGATTCAGCCTGGGCCCAGGTTCGTTGACTCTGTAGGTTTTCTTATGGTGAGTTCAACTGCTACAGCTCCCTAGGTCTTTTCTCCCCACTGTTCCCCAAGGATCCCTGAGCTCTGACTACGCTTGGCTGTAGGTATCTGTTTCCATTAGCTGCTAAATGAAGCCTCTCAGAAGACAGTTATGTTAGGTTCCTGTTTGCAAGCCTAACAGAGTGTCATAAATAGTGTTAGTGGTTGGATTTCTGCTATGGGCAGTGTCTTGAATTGAGTCTGTCATCCTCACAGACTCCCAGGTGTCTCCCACTTCCAACTCAACAAAGAGATGCCACCCCACCACCCACCACCCACCACCCACCAATTTCTGTTCTCCTGTTGCTCTCTTGGCTTCCCTCCCAACACCTGATTCCTATACAAATTCCCCTCCCAACTCCCAATCAGTCCCCTCCCTGCCTCCACCTACTATGTCTATTTTATTTTACCTTCTGGGTGAGATTCAAGGATTCTCCCCTGGG
The DNA here is from genome assembly GCA_902729485.2 of Mus minutoides. Taxonomy (NCBI): domain Eukaryota; kingdom Metazoa; phylum Chordata; class Mammalia; order Rodentia; family Muridae; genus Mus; species Mus minutoides. The sequence goes on from LR750865.1 coordinate 197,188, forward strand.
TCCTCCTTGTTACTTAGATTATATGGGTCTGTGAATTGTAGAATGGCTATCCTGTACTTTATGGCTAATGTCCACTTATAAGTGAGTAATTATCTTGTTTGTCTTCCTGGGCATGGATTACCTCACTCAGGATGATATATTCCAGTTCCATCCATTTGCCTTCACTCTCCATGATACAATTCTTTTTAATAGCTGAGGAGTATTCTATTTTGTAAATGTACCACATTTTCTTTATTCATTCTTCAGTTGAAGGTCATCTAAGTGGTTTCCAGTTTCTCACTATTATGAATAAAGCTGCCAATACCATTAAGCAAGGGTTCTCATGGTATGGTGGAACATCTTTTGAGTATATGCCCAGAAGTGATATATATATCTGGTTCCTGGAGTAGAACTATTCCCAATTTTCTGGGACACCACTAAAATGATTTCCAAAATGGTTGTACAAGTTTTGACTCCACCAGCAATGCAGAACTGTTACCTATGCCCCCATCCTCGCCACTATGTGTTGTCTATTGAATGTTTGATCTTTGCCATTCTGACAGGTATAACATGGAATTTCAGAGTAGTTTTGATTTGCTTTTCCCTGATAATTAAGGACGTTGATCATTTTACTAAGTGCTTCTCAGCCTTCAGAGATTCCTCCCCTGAGAATTCTGTTTAGGTCTGTACTCTATTTTTAATTGGGTTACTTGGGTTGTTAGCATCTAATTTCTTGAGTTCTTTGTATATTTTAGATATTAGCTCTTTGTCAGATTTAGCATTTGTGAAAATCTTTTCTTCTTTTGTAGTTTTGTACTATTGAAGATGTCCTTTGCCTTACAGAGGATTTTGTTTCATGAGGTCACATTTATAAAATGTTGATCTCAGTGCCTGAGTTATGTTGTTCTATTCAGGAAGTTGTCTACTGTACCAATTAGTTCAGGGTTATTCCTTATTTTCTGTTCCATTAGTATGTCAAGTCTTATGTTTGGGTCTTTGATCAACTGGGACTTGATTTTTGTGCTGGGTAATAAATATTAATCTACTTGGATTCCTCTATATGCTCCAGATTTTATCTCCCTCCAGGTCCACCCTTTGACTGTTTAACATCCCATACCTGCTCCCACAACCTGTATCCATGAGGATGTCCCCACCCCACAACCCCCATCCCACCAGACTTCTGCACTTCCTGGGGCCTCCAGTCTCCTGAGGGTTAGGTGCATCTTCTCTGACTGAACACAGACCTGGAAGTCCTCTTTGGTATATGTGATGATTGGGTATTTTTGTGTCTATGTTCATATGGGAGATGGGATTAAAATGCTCGTTCTTCATTCTTTCCTTATGAGGATAAGATGTGACTGTTGCTTCATAGAATGAGTTTCTATATTCCTTCTTTGTCCATTTTGTGAAATTTTAAGGTATATTTTTTAATCTTTTTTTTGGTTAAAATTTGGTAATAGCTAAGCTATTGATTTATTACAATATACATAAGCCTAGGATATCTTTAGATATGTACTTAAATAGTAAAACCATATATTGACATTTTACTTGAACAGTTCATGCATTTCAAGTGATCTCTTTCTTGGGCTGTGAAAAAATGTAGATATGTGACTAACAGACTGGTCCCATACTTCTTTAATTACAAGACATATTAGTAGGTAACTTTTGTATATTTCATAACATTACTCTGCTCTGCTCCATGTCATGTTTGCTCAGTGCACTGAGTTTCATATCAGAGCAATTTTCAGAGCATAGACACAAAGAGGATGAACATATTTACTCAAATACAGGTCTTTACAGTTTCCGAGCTGAAAGACTCATTGGTATAAAGCAATAGTAGGTGGACTTACAGACATCCGTCAAAATTATAGCAACTAAGTCTGAAAGCCAACCCACTGTTTTCCAAGTTCATGAATAAGAAGTCAGTTTGTTTTTGTGCTTTATAAAAGCTTGCTTCTATAACACTTATTATGAGGTTTATCAACTTGTGTAAAACCAGAGATTATTTTTTCACATACAAAGAGTTGCATATATGGTTCCAATTAAAGTGAAGTAAAGGAACAGACTGCAGGTGGGAAAGCCTGGGCCTGTAATTTGACCTGCCCTAGTTAAAAGAGAGGACCTATGCCTTAAAGCATCCATAATTTTGTGGCATATTACTGAATACAGAGTTTCTGAACACCTAAGGGGGAGCATGAAAGTAAACCATCACTTGAAAAATGCAAGGCTGCCCACTCTGTAAGAGAATTAAACCACAAATTATTAAGTTAGTCAAAAGATTTCTTTCCTTCCATTTGCCCATACAATTGGACAATACAACTATAGACTGATGTGTGGGATGACTTCTTCCCCTATAATTTATTAGAAATTCAACATCAAGAATTGCATTGTAGTGTAACTAGATTAAAAACTACTACATGTTCTCGAAGAATGGTTAGTATAAATTAAGGCATTGTCCAGCAACATTAAGTCAGCATGGCTTAGGAGTCCCACATGTCTCTGTTAGGAATAAATTTTGTAAAGAAGCAGGTTTCTGTCTCTGATTTAATGCTGCAGTTTGCTTGAAATATGATTGAATTTCTTTTAAAAAAATTGGCTGTAACTGCACAAGTCTGGCCAAAATTGCAAAATTTACATTAAAATAATGAAATTTATGCTGGCACTTGAAAGAAATATACAAACTTTTTTTTTTTTTTTTAATCCTGTTTTTACAACTTTGGAAAATACTAGAAAAGGAAAACAGAAATTACCTTCTCCTTTCAGGAGGCATCAACTTTTATTCATGGGAGTTAAATAAGTCTTTGTCTGTTTGGATACAAATGAATTTCACTCCTTTAACTGTCAACAGACATAGAGGCTACTGAATATTAAAGCTTTTGGAGAAAAAGAATGTGATTGAGGAATCTAATTAAAATAAGCAGACATCTATTCTATGATCCAGTTAGCTGTGTTCCTTTCATTTCATAAATCCTGGATTTCTTTTAGGGTTTGCCTGCCACTCTATGTAAGGAGATGAGACGTCTCTCTGGCTAGAACTATGGCATCAACTGGCCCTAAATGGGAAAATTGGGGTTGCAAGAACCATGAAACAATTATGACAATAGTTAGAACTGAAAAACATGGCTGAGGTATAATTGCTCACTGGATATTACACTGGCTGCTAGTCTCCTCAAAGACATAAATATTCACAAAACTATGAGATTTTCCAGTTAATATGCAGTTTTTACTGGGTAAACAAAAGAAGTAAAACCAACCCTTCACATCCATTTAATTTCTTTAAAATATGATTTTACTTTTGCAAGAATTTGCAACTGACTTGACTTGTAATGAAAATGTATTTCTTTACTCCTTTTTATCATTAATGCTAAAATTACACTATTTTGATTGTAGAATACTCTCATGGATAATTCAAAGCATATAAGAAAAAATATATAAAGATACATATTTATTTCAGGTCCAAACATTTCACCTACTTTTAGATTTTTGTATAAATTTTTGTATAAATTTTAGTATTTTTTAAGTTTCCAAAAGTTTTCTAAATATCCATTTCACTGTTCCAGAAATATTTTTGAAAGATATGTGTTATTGTATATAATATAATATATGTAACATGTACCTTAATATACATAACTTTTATTATTATTATTATTATTATTATTATTATTAATAATTGTTATTATTATTTGTTTACAATCCAGCTGTTGACCCCTTCAGATCCCACTTCCCATAGTTCTTATTCTATTCCTTCTTCCCCATCTCCAAGAGGAGGTTAGGAGAATATCCTCTCACTCAGGCCAGACCAAACAGCCTCTGCTATATATGTGTCCAGCAACACATACCAGCCCATTTATGCTGATTGGATGGTGGCTCAGTGTCTGAAAGATATCAAATATCCAGGTAAGTTGAGACTGCTGTTCTTCCTTTGAGGTTGGCCTCCTATTCTGCTTCTTCCATCCTTCCCCAAATTCAACCATTGGAGTCCCTGACTTCAGTCCAGTGGTTGAGTGTAAGTATCTACATCTGTCTCAGTCGGCCCAGTGATTGACCCAGCTGGGGATCTATTTCACGGGTAAACATGAAGGCCTGACATTATTACTGATGCTCTGGCGCTTACAGACAGGAGCCTAGCATGGCTTGCCTCTGAGAGGCCCAACCAGCAGCTGACTGAGATATACATAACTTTTAGTGACATATTTCTTGTGAAACTAATTTGCAAAGGGAGGGACCTTAGATACAATGCCCAACAGTAGGGAGACAGAACTTATAAAGCCCACCTCCAACAGGAAAACAGGGCATCAAGTGAGGAATGGGGTTGCCATCCCACAGTCAAAACTATCACCCATAATTGTTTCTGTCTAAAAGAACTACAGGGATGGAAATGGAGAGGAGCCTGAGGAAAAGAAGTTCCAGCAACAGTCCCAAAGTGGTATCCAGCTCAATGGGAGGTTCCAAAGCCTGACACTATTATTAAGGCTATGGAGCACTCACAAAAAGGGACCTATCATGACTGCCCTCTGGAAGACCCAACAAGCAGCTGAAAGTGTCAGATGCAGATTTTGTACCCTACCAATGGACAGAAGATTCTAACCCCTGTGGTTGAATTAGGGAAAAGATGGAAGAAGCTGAATGAGGAGAATGACCCTGTAGGAGGTCAAGCGGTCTCAATTAACCTGAACCCTAGAGATCTCCCAGACACTGGACCACCAACCAGGCAGCATACACCAGATGATATGAGGCCCCAAACACATATACAGCAGAGGACTGCTGGGTCTGGGTTCAGTCAGAGAAGATACACCTAACTGTCAAGAGACTAGAGGCCCCAGGGACTTTAGAGGTCTGGTTTGGTGGGGGTTTGGGGTTGGGGCATCCTTGTGACAACAGGGGGTTGACGAAAAGGTGTAGGATGTGCAACAGTTGGAGGGTGGACCAGGGGTGGGAATAAAATCTGGAATGTAATATAAATGAAAAAAATCTAAAATGCATATTTTGAAAAGGAGCAAAAATTTTAAGCTAATTATAAGTAATTTCATATATTTTAATATAAATATTAAATATTTATTTCCACTTAATAAATATTAAATTTATTTTAATATAAATGTATATCCCTGGTGATGGTGTTTGAAGTTTCAAAAGACAACAGCATTCAAACTGAGGTCATACTCAAAGACATAAGCTTTCAGCTTCTGCACCTGCAACTTGCTATTCTGCCTGATGCCAGTCTTCCTTTTACAAGAGTCATGGAACTAAGCTTCTAAAAATATGAACCCCAAATTAAATGTTTTCTTTTATAGGTTATATTGGTCACAGTGACCTCTTACAGTAATTAACTAAGATATTCATATTTAGGTCAACTCCTATAACATATGGTAAATACTCAATACATTCTATATTTTTGTGATTTTTTTTTTGTATTGAAAACATTTTCATTATAATATACTTTATCTGTTTTTCCTCACCCTACATCCTCTTCAACTCCATATATTCACAATATTGCCCTTTATTTTCTATTTTTAAACAAACAAAAAACAAGAAACCACCACCATCACAATGAAAAATACAAGAAACATAAAGATCATTTAAAACACCAAACTAAAAATCAAGATAAAAAAGTGAAATACCAATAAAACAAAAAAAAAATGTCAATTATAGAAGGGATATGAATCAAAAAGTCTCTTAAAATATAATCAAATTCATTTGTATTGAACAACTTCTGGGTATTGGTGCTCCCCTAAGATGTGGTTGAAGTACCCAGTAAGTCTCCCTTAGGAGACTTGATGGTAATGGACTGAACCTCTGAAACTGTAAGCCAGCCCCAGTTAAATGTTGTTTTTTATGAGACTTGCCTTGATCATGGTGTCTGTTCACAGCATTAAAACCCTAACTAATACAGACCCCATGAATTAGAACTTTTGGGTGTGAACCCTAAGGAAATATCTCCCAGAATTTCAACACAATGATTCTAGTCTCTAATGAATCACAGTTAATGAATTAGCCTTCCCAGTAAACACCAAAGATTTCATTCAGTAATGCTATCATTTTGTTAATCACAGCAGATGGTCCAGGTCACAGATACTAACCAGACAAATAAACTTGGTAGACTCTTAACTTACCGTTGAAAAGAAACAGGCTAGATCTCCAAGCTCACATAGACCGGCCCATTCCGCCCTGAGTACTCAATGACTTTTCAGCCTAAATTCCTTATGCTTCCACAATCTGTACCAAAATAGTATTGTCCTTTCTGTCACAACACCCTACCTCTTCTGGGATCAAACTCTGCTCTACTTTGTTTCCTGTTGCATGATTAAATATCTGCTACTAAATGCTTCTTGCTTGGAGGAGGGAAGGATCTCTTTCACTTACAGGATGCAATTTATCATGGACAAAAGGCAATCCAGAAATTCCAAGCTGAAACATGAAGGTCAAAATTGAAGTATAGATTATAAAGGAGTGATGGTTAACAGATTGTTCTCAGGCTGACATTTAGTTACCATTTTTGTTGTTGTTGTTGTTGTTGTTGTTCTTGTTCTTGTTGTTCTTGTTGTTCACTGTAGGCTCACCTGTCTTAGGATGATACTTTCTAACATGAGTTAATACACTCTGTTTTATCAATTAGCAGGAAGAAAATATCCCACAAACAAGCCTACAAGCTAATCTAAGGTGGGAATTTCCATACCTGAGGTTTTATTTTCCCAGTTTCATCTCATTGACAACCACTCTTAATTATTAAATCTCTTGCCATGTATATGATATTAGAATATTGTCTCCGTTTAGGTTGGTTGTTTTCATTTTTAGACCTCCTTGGCTTGCAGTAGCTTCCTACTGTGCTGTAATCTCATTTGTTGGTTTTGCTTTTGTAATCTCGATTTCTGTGTCATAGCTAAAGAAAAGGAAAGAGCAATGGCCCATTCACCTGCTAGTGTGTGTGTGGGGGGGATCCTATAATTTTTATTTAGACTGTCAGATCATATATATCATAGTAGTATGCTAAACACCAAAAATTTGGGCCAGGCAGAATTTCATAGTCAGCTGAGTACTCGCTACATATGCATGATGGTCTACATTCATATCTCCAATATACTGCTAAAATAGGTATGTGTAGTACTTATATACATAACCTAAGAACTAGAGAGGCAGAGACAGGAGAATCCTTAAATATTAATGGCATATGATCTCCCAGATAAGAGAGAAAATTTCTCTCAAGAAAAAATAGGAATGGAGGCAATTAAGGAAGTCTGTGTCTGGCCTCTACTTGAGTGAATATGTAGACATACAAATAACCACACACAGAAATTAAATAAAATTACAGAAGCTTTTATTAAAAACCTGAAAGTTAGAAATCTGACAACCAGAATATCTACTTTCTGATCAGGGCCTGGTTTCTGCTTTATAGACATCTTCCAACTTCATCTTTGAAAAAAGAGGCCACTCTTCTCTCTGTGTTTTAGATAATAAGCTTCCAAATTCCACTTATAAAATCTCCATTCGTTCTTCTAACCTTGTACCTTATAAATATCTTGCTATCAACTATAATCAAATTGTGGATTGAGACAGGGTTTCTCTGTATAGCCCTGGCTGTCCTGGAACTCACTTTGAAGACCAGGCTGGCCTCGAACTCAGAAATCTGCCTGCTTCTGCCTCCTGAGTGCTGGGATTAAAGGCGTGTGCCACCATGCCTTGAGGTGTGGATTAAGTTATGAGTCAGAAAAAAAGATCTGGCAGAATGAGTCAGTGATAGGATAAGCCCAATTCTCAAGAGAGCACAGGAAAGAGAGGGGTCTCAGGAGAGCAACAACAACAAAACAGAAAGATAGCTTGTTGGGTTCATGCAGTTTCTTTTAGTTCAAGGAATTTAGAGGCCTTTTTTCTAAACACAACAATTCAGTGGGAACCTGATGTAAGTCAGTTTAAATCAGGCAGCTTGGAGAGGAGTTTTAAGCCAAAAAAGGTTAATTGAATCAGCCAGCCAGATATCAGGAAGAACTGGAAAGTGTGAGCTTATTCAGCAGTAAGCCTCTGAGACAACTACATCTGCTAAATAAAAGTCACATTTACAGTTTCTTGCAAGAACTGGACTCATATTTCAGGATTGGTTCTTACTCAGACACATAGAGTACTATAAGATAGTAATAACATGCATATACTGAGTTATAAACAAGAAAATTATTTTCTCCTGTCCTTGACAGTATAATCTCAAGACACCAAATGTTACTTTCCTCTCTGACACTCTGGTGACTGTTTTATACAAGCTCTGATTACAATTCGTGAATGTCTTACCCTTATTGCTCAAATGAGTCACTTCTACATATCATCCTGGAGATCAAATTTAACTTAAAGAATGTGTAGGAGCAATATACCAATTGAATCTATAGTAACTTTATTTTTTTTTTTTTAATTTTCAAGGTTTTAGAGCCTAGCTTTTAAAGTTTAATTGATTTTGAGGTGAACATTGCACAAAAAGTACATTTAACTCAGTTATTAAAAAAATTAAATAGCTTTCATGTAATATTTTATTAAATGAGTTTCTTAGTTCTAATTAGAGTAAACAACATAATCCACACTGGCAGTTTTTATTAATTACTACACACTTTTAAGTGGATTTATAACAGTGATTTTCTTTCATTTGTCATTGATTAAATTTGGTCTTTGATAATTTCATACCAGTACACAGTGTTTTGTTTTGTCTTTAATTCTCTCTCCAACTTCTGTCTACTTCTATGCCTGCCTTACTTCACTCCTCTCCATAGAGGACCCTCCCACTCTATATTCATGCATGTTGTTTAGATACATCCTTATTTAAAGGGGACTATATGATTCAGAAATATCTACTAAATCTGGGTGGGCTCCCATTTGGTGCACGGCTCTTCAGGAGCACAATATATTCAAAAGACAAATGCAAAGATGGGGTACTGTGGGCAAGGACAGATCAGACAATATCATTGATAAAGGTTTGGTTCATAAAGGTTTGGTTCATAGAGCTCACAGAGACTAAAAAAGACTTACCTCCCACTTATGGGTAACTGAAATTCTTAACAATGTATTCTATCATTTTTAAATATTAATTCCATCATCTAATTTCAGATACACCAGTCAAGTTCACAATCACATCTCAAATAATGAAGCAGGAAAACTTCTTACATTTTCTACAGTGCCCTCTACTAAATCAGAACTTTCTGAGAGTTTTTTTAAAAGGTAGTCATAACACTGAATCTGTACAGGTACAAAATATAGCACTCCCTGTATTAATTATTTGTATTTTTACATTTAAAAATAGTTTCTTAGGTTTAAGGATATTTTGCTAATTTCTTCAGAAAGTTCATACTAGACAATTAAATCCATTTATTTTAGGTTATCATCCCCTGAAGGTAATTATCCATTTCCATATATAATATTTTTATGAAGAAGAATTGGAATTTTAATTCTAAAATGAACTTATACATATGTGTGTAAATGTTAAGAGCAGATGAAAAGAAAATGAGAAAGACAAGATATGTGGTCACAAAGATGATAAAGCTCTCTAGGATCTTCATCCCTGCAAACAATTAAAGTACCAAAAATTACATCGTGCTTATATACTCATTTTCCAAAGAACATTAATTATTTTGTACTCCCCCCCACTGCTTGAGAACATGCCAAAACAATATTCTCTGCTCAGAAACTGTGCCTTCAGTTAAGAAATCTTGTGAGTAATTTAATTGATAACTTCTTATACTTAGAAAAAGAAGAAAGAAAAGAAAGGCAGAATATTGATTTTAGAAGCAAGATCTAGTCACTGAAGCATGAACATCTCAGAATTAACTCCATGGCAGCTAATATGGTACTCCCGGGAATGTTTTTTTTGTATCTTGACACTGGTAAAATAGGAAGATATATAACTTTGTTTTTCATCTTAATACTGAAGGTAGAATGCCCAAGATTGTGGTGATACTATCTACTTGGCTTCTTCATTTCCAACTGAATATTGATTGGAAAGAATAAGTGTTAAAAGACAAAGCTTTGAACAAAAGACAAAAAGTTACCACAGCTGATCCTGGAGAAAATTGTCTTTCATCATCCACGTGCATTATGTTTCTACAATTGAGGGCAAGAGTTTAAAAGACATCCTCCTACTAAACTGTTCCATCAAGAGGAATTGAAAGTAAGCTGAGACCATATCTTAAACTGCACAGTTAATATCTACATCCACTATGGGCACAAGACCCAGAGAATATAATGAAGCAAAGACTCAAATACAAGTAGCCTCATGCATCCCTTGCGAGACTACAATTAACCATCAATGTGAACACTACTATGGGTAAGACTACAGCAACAATTGGTTGAGTTCATTCAGAGGGCTGAAAAAACTTCTAGAGAAAGGATGGATGATCCACACTTAAGATGAGATTATTTGTTTTTTTTGTTGCTGTTGGTGGCTTTTTTTTTTTTTCCTGCTAGAATGCTCTGAGATGACAGTGTGTACCAGTCAATCATGTTTTTACTAGAAAATAAGGAACAAACTGGCAGTAATCACCTTTACAAAGTTCAATTTAAGAGATGACTCTGAGAAAGAAGTGATATTCTCTGAAGAACGAAGAAAAGCCTGTTTTTTATTTGATTGTTTGTTTGTTTGTTTGTAGACACTGTCTCACTGCAATCTGGAAAAACTGGCTATGTACCCAGGTTTTCCTCAGACTCAAAGAGTTTCAGTTGTCTCTTGTTTCCAAGTACTAGGATTAAAAGTATGTTATACCACAGCAATCAATGAAGAGATTTTTTGCATGAGGGTAGATTTTACTTTTTACTTTTTAATAGCTTTATTTTAAAGACACCTTTATTCAATGTAAACTGGTTTAGACAATTTAGAAACAGTCTAGAGGTTTTTCAAAAGCTGAAGTTAGAACTTCCAAATAATCCAGCTATATATCTACTTCTCATAAACACAATGGACTATACCTTACAACAGAGTCATCTATATTAGTGTTCATTTCAACTCTACCCGTAAGGAATATGGTATGGAACCAGCTTAGATGCTGATCAGTGGATGAATAGTTAATGAATATTTTATATATGCACAGCATGGAAATTTAGTGAGCATTAAAAACCATCCAGTGGATAAAAGACAGCATTTTCAACAAATGGTGTTGGCACAACTGGAGGTTATCATGTACAAGAATGGGAATTGATCTATTCTTATATCCTTGTACTAAGGTCAAGACTAAATGGTTTAAGGAATTCCACATAAAACCGGAGACACTGAAACTTATAGAGGAGAAAGTGGGGAAAAGCCTTGAAGATATGTGCACTGGGGAAAATTCCTGAACAAAACAGCAATGGCTTGTGCTGTAAGATCAATAATTGACAAATGGGACCTCATAAAGTTGCAAAGCTTCTGTAAGGCAAAAGATGGTGTCAATAAGACAAAAGACCACCAACAGATTGGGAAAGGATCTTTACCAATCCTAAATCAGATAGGGGACTAATATCCAATATATACAAAGAAATCAAGAAGGTGGACACTATAAAATCAAATAACCCCATTAAAAAATGGGGCACTGAGCTAAATAAAGAATTCTCAACTGAGGAATACCGAATGGCTGAGAAGCATCTGAAAAAAAATGTTCAACATCCTTAATCATCAGGGAAATGCAAATCAAAACAACCCTGAGATTCCACCTCACACCAGTCAGAATGGCTAAGATCAAAAATTCAGGTGACAGCAGATGCTGGCATGGATGTGGAGAAAGAGAAACACTACTCCTTTGTTGGTGGGTCTGAAAGCTTGTACAGCAACTCTGGAAATCAGTCTGGCGGTACCTCAGAAAATTGGACATAGTACTACCAGAGAATCCTGGAATACCTCTCCTGGACATATATCTAGAAGATGTTCCAACTGGTAATAAGGACACGTGCTTCACTATGTTCATAGCAGCCTTATTTATAATAGCCAGAAGCTGGAAAGAACCCAGGTGTCCTTCAACAAAGGAATGGATACAGAAATTATGGTACATTTACACAATGGAATACTACTCAGCTATTAAAAACAATGAAATCATGAAATTCCTAGGCAAATGGATGGATCTGGAAGGCATCTTCCTGAGTTAGGTCACCCAATCATAAAAGAACTCACATAACATGTACTCAGTGATAAGTGGATATTAGCCCAGAAACCTAGACTACCCAAGATACAACTTACTAAACACATGAAACTCAAGAAGAATGAAGATCAAAGTGTGGACACTTCATCCCTTCTTAGATTTAGGAACAAAGCACATATTGAAGGAGTTACAGAGATCAAGTGTGGAGCTGAAACAAAAGGATGGACCAACCAGTGACTGCTGCAGCTGAGGATCCATCCCATAATCAGCCACCTAATGCAGACACTATTGTATATGCCAGCAAGAAATTGCTGAAAGGGCCCTGATATAGCTGTCTTGTGTGAGGCTATACCAGTGCCTGGAAAACACAGAAGTGGATGTTCACAGTCAGCTATTAGATGGAACACTGGGTTCCCAAGGTAGGAGCTAGAGAAAGTACCTAAGAAGCTGAAGGGGTCCCCAACCCTATAGGTGGAAGAACAATATGAACTAACTAGTACCCCCAGAGCTCATGTCTCTAGCTCCATATATAGCAGAAGATGGCCTAGTTGGCCATCATTGAGAAGGGAGGCCCCTTGGTCATGCAAATTTTATATGCCCCCAGTACAGGGGAATGTCAGGGCCAAGATGTGGGAGTGGGTGGGTAGGAGAGCAGGGCGGGGGATAGGGGAGGGTTTAGGGAACTTTTGGGATAACATTTGAAATGTAAATGTTTCTCAGCATATGTAGCAGAAGATGGCCTAGTCAGCCATCATTGGGAAGAGAGGCCCTTTGGTACTGCAATCTGTATATGCCCCAATACAGGGGAACGCCAGGGCCAAGAAGTGGGAGTGGGTTGGCAGGGGAGCAGAGAGGGGGTAGGGGGGAGGGGATTTTCAGAATAGCATTTGAAATGTAAATTAAGAAAATATCTAATACAAAAATTGGAAAAAAAGGAAAAAAAGAAATGTAAATGAAGAAAATATCTAATAAAATTGAAAAAAAATGAGATTATAAAAATTGTGAGTGCTGGGCAGTGGTGGCCCATGCCTTTAGTCACAGTACTTGGGAGGCAGAGGCAGGTGGATTTCTGAGTTTGTGGTCAGCCTGGTCTACAGAGTGAGTTCCAGGACAGCCAGGGCTACACAGAAAAACCCTGTCTTAAAAAAAATAAATAAATAAAAATAAAAAAAAAAGGAAGAAATCGATAGAATTGAAATGAATAGTGAATTATTTAAACCAGTCCTAGAAACGCAACATCACATGTTCTCCTTCATGTGGATCTTAAGTATAAATATAATGTTAGAGTAATGAGTTTATCTTTGAGTGTCAATGAAGGTTAAAAATACAGTCTACTCAAGGGTGCACAGCTAGGTATGCCTTAAGAAAGATGAGATATAAAAATGTGCTTGGCAACCAGGCATGGTGACACACGCTTTTAATCCCAGCACTTGGGAGGCAGAGGAAGGCAGATTTCTGAGTTCGAGGCCATCCTGGTCTACAGAGTGAGTTCCAGGACAGCCAGGGATACACAGAGAAACCCTGTCTCAACCCCCCCCCCCCAAAAAAAAAAAAAAAAAAAAAAAAAAAGAATGTGTTAGGTATATGGACACCAAAATTAACGATATGGAGAAAAATATGGAAACCTATTATTTTACAAGCTTAAAAACAAAATAAAATTATTTGAACAGAAGACCTCTGAAGGAACTAAGATCATAGGCAGTCTGACTGCATGACAGGCTGAAAAAACTGAAATTTGGGAGACTTAGTTTTGTGTCCTAAAAATAGGGGAACTCAGATCAGCCAGTCACAGCTGAGGGCAGCTAACCTGTGAGCACCTTTGTCATTTGGCCTAGAGTGCGACTAAGTAGCTAGAATGAATAAGTGACCCTGCACCCTGGGATTTCTCTGGATTTACAAAAAAAAAAAAAAAAAAAAAAAAAAAAAAAAAAAAAAAAAAAAAAAAAAAAAAAAAAAAAAAAAAAAAAAAAAAAAAAAAAAAAAAAAAAAAAAAAAAAAAAAAAATGTAAGCTGGACGTGGTGGTACACGCCTTTAATCCCAGCACTCGGGAGGCAGAGGCAAGCGGATTTCTGAGTTCGAGGCCAGCCTGGTCTACAAAGTGAGTTCCAGGACAGCCAGGACTATACAGAGAAACCCTGTCTCGAAAAACAAAAAAACAAAAACAAACAAACAAACAAACAAACCAAAAAAAAAGTAGAATTATTCAGACCCCTAAGATAGAGCTAACCAATAAAGGTAAAAGGACTCCTACTCCTCCCTCCCTGAATTTCCACTGACAATAAAAGTTGCTCCTGAGATGTATCCATTCGCAAGGAAGAGACCCATGCCTGCAGATTATCCAGCTGAATAAATTCTCTGCTTCTGCATACTATTTGAGTCTGCTGTATGATTCTCTGGCGATTCTTGGACACTAACACCCGTACATGGATGGAAAAACACACTGTTAATAAGCCAAGTGGTACCAAACAACAATTCCAGAGCTAGCTGTGGGATATATCTGTAGCAGTGTAAGATCTCAAAAGCCGCCTTACAATATAAACTGTGACTCCTGCTTTTGGTGCCCTATTAAAATTGAATGGTAAGACCATATTGCTGAAGATCCTCCACATGTTTGCTACAGAACCTAAGAAACTCAAACAGAAGCTGTTCAGAGTTGCTTCCTCCCTACCAGCTAACTCTCCCAGTACCAGAAGTTATCACTCAGGCTTCTGGGGGAAGAGTCATAAACAGTCTGGCCCACCAGTGAATGCCACAAGATATGATAGTAAAGGCAATCAAATGCATTCTGACTGAATGTATAATGCACTCCAAGGAAGAAACACATGCCAACACTGCAATTTTGTTCAAAATGGTGTGATTCAGCTGTGTTCATGCACGAGTATAAACAATGACCAACATATTAGTGAGTGAAAAATGGGTTATTGAAAATATAAGAAAAATGATAAATTTCTAAGAAAAAAATTAATTAAGCCTGCATATAACTGAACCTAGGGGTAAATTGAAATCAACATTAAGATGTACGTTGATAGTTATAAATTACTAAGGTAAAAAGATGTCTAAAGTGAATAAATGACTGATGTAACTCAGGTCACCAAAATATGACATCAATGAACAATAATAGGCCAAACTACAATTTGCAGTAAAATAATAAAAAGCAGGAAAGAAGCAAAAGATAAGGGAAGGAGAAGGACAAGGAACCAGTGAAAAAGAAGAAATGTTTCCTTGAAAAATCAAATCCAAATTAAAAAAAAAAAAAATGTTTATTTGGGGTAATGTAAAGAAAGAATAATAAACGCTAAAATTAGAGATAAAAGGAAGACATTAAAACAGAAACCAATCATATTCAGAAAATATTTATGAGACACTGAAAATTGAATTTGAATACACTGGGAAACTTATAAAAAAATTGAAAGAAATTCTACTACATATGTAACTTAACAAAAGGGATAAAACCTTAAAACTTAAAACAATCAATTTGATTAATGCAGCTATAAAATGTTGCCCAAGTGTGAAATACCCAACCGTAGATGTGGTCTCAGTTAAAATACAAGTAGAGTTTTAAAGAAGAACCAAGTGTAAAGCTCCTCTAAATTTCCTATAAAGGAAATGAGAGGAAAAACACCAATCTATTTCACATTATATGTCCACTAATAACCTTCTGTCAAAATCAGAAAAATGTCACAAAGAATAAGATAGCCTATATTCTCAATGAATAATTGTAAATTGAATTTTACAACACCTCAAAAGTTCATTCCTCAAGATCAAGTTGGGTAGATGCAAACATGATGCAAATTGTAGAGATGCAAACGTGAATCAACAACATAAGTCAGCCCATAGAGTCAATGGAAGAAATCACGTGATCTTATCAATAGGTGCAGAAAAGTTCGTTTACAATGTCTAGCATTCCTTTTTCACAATAAAAAAAAAAAAATAGAAATAAGATAAACATATGTAAACTCAATAGAGAACATGTAAAACAAATATATAGACAACATCACAGAAAATGCTGGGATATTTAGGATTTCCATTTAAATCATTTCTAAGCAAGGATGTTCACTTTGTCCACTGTTAGATGTGCAGGGTTCTAAGATGTAATGAGTACAACATGACATGGAGAGAAGAATGGAAAGGAAAGTGACATGGGGATGTCAAATTATTCTGATGTGAAAGTCCATAAGACACTAAACTTTACATACACACACACACACACACACACACACACACACACACACACACACATCATAATCAACAGGCACATTTGTTTTTGTAGACACATATACAAACAAATACAAACACACTCATGCATGCATGCATGCATTCACACATACACACACATGCACAAAGACAGATATACACAGATGCACACAAGTACACACCCACATACACAGAGGCAGGCACATACACACAAACACACACACACTTATGCATACACATGATGGTGAAACTGATCTTGTGGTGTTGGGAGAAATGGATGTGAATAATAGAAGAGAAGTTAGTACAGCACAGGAAGACAAGGGAGGAATTAATGCCAAAGTGTATAATATACTTCTATGAAATGTCCTTATAAAACCCTAATTATGTATAGTTAATATACAACAGTAAATACTATACTGAAATAACTCACGGTGAGAAAAATGTTATAGCTGAACATCTACGTACATCAGCCATTTCCATAGGAGTGTTTCATGCAAACTGAAATTATGCAACTTACTAAGGCTGCAATGCCCGTGAAGTTCATAAAGAGCAACCAAGGCCTGGTCTTTGTGTTCAGAGAATTATTGTCTGCAAATCACACTCCAGTGGATACAGAGATTAGATTACAGAATATGAGAAGTAATGAAATAGTCCTGTTTATGAAAGTTTTCAGTTGGGACGTTTTGATGGCATTGTGTTGCTGAAACTTTTTTCTCTCTCTCTCTAATGGCAAACATGCTCATTTTAAAAAGACAATGATTGAGTGAAAGATTATGTGGAGTTTGGGGAAGAAATCATGCGATCTAATTTGTTGTGCCAATTTATAATGCAGATATAAAAAGCACCAAATTCTCCCTCATGAAATTCACTTGTGTTTAGTGGAGCTTAATAGAATGCAAAGGCGAATAAATTACTAATACTAATTGGTATCCAAAGGCAAATGTGTGCTAATTTCCCCTATATCTCGAAAAGGGAAATGTGTATCAAGCCTATGAATATGCAAATAAAGGCACTAACCACCTGCTTAATGACAAGGGCAAGCACAACCTGTTTCTGTTACATTATTCATTTCCTATTTATTAAGAAATTTGAATACGTGATGTTTGCTGAACAGCCATAGAACAGGTGTTTACTCCAGAAAATCTTGCTGTTTTAAAGCTGTTTGATTCTAAAGGAGCATAAGGGCAGATCCCAACACTGAGCAAATCTAACTGTAAACACATTTTTTTAGGCTCAAAGATCACAATGTTTAAATTTTTCATGGGAACAATATCTTATGAAATAGCAAGAAATCCTGGGACGTTTTATTAAGAGCTGAAAATTATTAATCTTGGAAACTGCTTAGCATTCCTGAAATCTCTGATTCCAACCCAACCCAGCATTAAAATGCATATTATTTTGAGCATAATCATATATGAACTTCATGAAGGAATTCACATACATTAGCTGCATCTATACATAAAAATATAAGACTTAGTAACTTTTCAGAAAATCAAATCATATCTCAAAGAGCCTAAAGAAAGTATGGATGTAGAATTTAACTTGTGTTTGGATATACCAAGTGAGGCTAAAACAAACAGATAAAATACCAATGCTCACAAACAGTGTATTCTTCCTTACTTTTACATTGAAGATACCCATGTATCAGATCATTAGCACAATACAACATTACCCTCACTCAATAATATAGTGATTAAACAGAACAGAAATATGCTTTCTGTGTGTGCATCTCTGTGTATACGTATATGTATATTTATATAAAATAAAATAAATTTCTATAATATAACTTAGACTAATGATGTTTTAATCACATAATACATTGTAAAATTCAAAGGGAATACTGAAGTGATATTAACTACTATGAATGGAGAACCTTATAAATTCAAGAAAGACATAACAGTAAACCATCTGCTTTATTTTATTTTATTTTATTTTATTTTATTTTAATAAGGTCGAATCAATATGAAGAAGCATGTCCAGTACTAAAAGTCTAGCCAAGAACACATGATTGGGAGCTTAAACTCCCCAGAGGTTAATTCTATCATTTTGTTAAATGGACATATGTCTTCCTTGTTAAACACTCAAACTATAGTAAAAATAAGTTCACAAGCTCTTAGTAGTTTAAATAAGGACTAAACCCCATATGAACAGGATATTGCATGTCTGTGTAAATGTTGTTATTGGTGTGTGTCCTTAGTACATAAGTGTTCAGTTCATATTTATTTTCAGGGAGGCAATATAACTATCTGAAAATTATAGCTATGAAGTAAAAACACTGCTAAACTATAACTTAAAATGAACATAGGTAGCCATTCAGGATTATACTCAAATTTGAGAAAAATAAAATGAACATTTGTAGAATTATGAGGAATGACTACACATCTTAGGAAGATGAAGATATGGAACATAGAATAGATGCCTCTGTTTAGATGGTATAAAAAGGAAGTCAAACATGAGATTGCATGCCCTAAGTCCACATTAAAATTGGTGGCTTTAATTTATTTCTTAAACAATACATTCAAGTGGAAGAAGTGTCATAGAATACACTCATTCTTATATCCTATCATAAATTATCAAATTCCTGTTAATTAGTCCATGTTTTTTAAAACCAGGAAGGTTTTGTTTGCTGGCACAAACATTTCTATTTTTCAACAATGCCAGGCAAACCAAAGCAGTGGAAGCACGTGAGTCATGAAATGGACACAAATTCTCCTTTGGTCTGAAGAGTAGGAGAGAGCAGTTGGAACACTAACATCTAAGCTTAAGGAGAACTGAAACAGGTACCTATATTTTGAATCTTTATTCATTTCTAGCCATCCATAAAAGTAAGCCCTCACAGCACTAGTGGATGTCTTCCTGGAAACTCCAGATGAGTAAGAAACCATCAAATTACTTGGATAACAAAGTTTCATTTGACATAGAGATCTGGTAGCTCAGTAAGTACCTGAAAGAGTTAATTTCAAATCAAAAGTTGTTTGAAAATAAACAAATTATTTGTAAATAGCTGATTTATTAATTTGAGATAAAATAGCATTCAATGATCCATCTTTCACACTCTCAAAAAAGAAGAGCTAAGGCTATAAATATCTTCGTGGACAAAAGTGACACATCTGTGAAAAGACGAATGTAAAATTTTTAATGTAAAGTTCAATAAAATGTTACAAAGCCTAAATGAAATATATACCTCATGCAGAACTGTATTTTAAAAGTTGATTTAATGTAAACATGTGAGAAAGAATAATGCAAAATCTGTCAGAGCTTTAAGAAGACTGGTTTAAACGGGGCAAATATCCACAGATTTCAAAATATTAGGAAGAAGTTAATATTTTTTTCCAAATTTTATTAGATATTTTCTTCATTTACATTTCAAGTGTTATCCAGAAAGTTCCCTATACCCTCCCACCACCCGGCCCTGCTCCCCTAACCACCCACTCCCACATCCTGGCCCTGGCATTCCCCTGTACTGGGGCATATAAAGTCTGCATGACCAAGGGGACTCTCTTCCCAATGATGGCCAACTAGGCCATCCTCTTCTATATATGCAGCTAGAGACATGAGCTCAGGGGGTACTAGTTAGTTCATGTTATTCTTTCACCTATAGGGTTGAAGACCCCTTCAGCTCCTTGGGTACATTCTCTAGCTCCTTCCTTGGGAACCCTGTATTCCATCTAATAGCTGACTGTGAGCATCTACTCCATGTTTGCCAGGCACTGGTATAGTCTCCCACGAGACTATATCAGGGCCCTTTCAGCACTATCTTGCTGGCATATGCTATAGTGTCTATGTTTGGTGGCTGATTGTGGGATGGATCCCTGACAGCCGCAGTCATTGGGACCATCCTTTGGATTCAGCTTCACACATGATCTCTGTAACTCCTTCAATATGTGCTTTGTTCTTAATTCTAGGAAGGGGTGACATGTCCACATTTTGATCTTCCTTCTTCTTGAGTTTCATGTGTTTAGTAAATTGTATCTTTGGGTAGTCTAGGTTTCTGGGCTAATATCCACATATCAGTGAGTACATGTTATGTGAGTTCTTTTGTGATTGGGTTACCTCACTCAGGATGATGGCCTCCAGATCCATCCATTTGCCTAGGAATTTCATATTTTTATTGTTTTTAATAGCTGAGTAGTACTCCATTGTGTAAATATACCAAACTTTTTGTATCCATTCCTCTGTTGAGGGACATATGGGTTCTTTCCAGTTTCTGGCTATTATGATTAAGGCTGCTATGAACATAGTGGAACATGTGTCCTTATTACCAGATGGTAATGGATATATGCCCAATAGAGGTATTGCAGGATCTTCCGGTAGTACTATGTCCAATTTTCTGAGGAACTGCCAGACTGATTTCCAGAGTGGTTGAACAAGCTAGCATTCTCACCAACAATGGAGGAGTTTTCCCCTTTCTCCACATCCACGCCAGCAACTGTTGTCACCTGAATTTTTGATCTTAGTCATTCTTACTGGTGTGAGGTGGAATCTCATGGTTGTTTTGATATGCATTTCCCTGATGATTAAGGATGCTGAACATTTTTTTTTTTTTTTCATGTGCTTCTCAGCCATTCGGTATTCCTCAGTTGAAAATTCTTTGTTTAACTCTGTGCCCCACTGTTTAATGGAGATATTTGATTTTCTGGTATCCACCTTCTTGAGTTCTTTATATATATATTGGATATCAGTCCCCTATCAGATTTAAGATTGGTAAAGATCCTTTCCCAATCTGTTGGTGGCCCTTTTGTCTTGTTGACAGTATCTTTTGCCTTACAGAAGCTTTGCAACTTTATGAGGTCCTATTTGTCAATTCTTGATCTTACAGCACATGCCTTTGCTGTTTTTTTCAGGAATTTTTCCCCAGCGCCCATATCTTCAAGGCTTTTCCCCACTTTCTCCTCTATAAGTTTCAGTGTCTCTGGTTTTATGTGGAGGTCCTTCAACCACTTAGACTTGACCTTAATACAAGGAGATAAGAATGGATCA
>LR750865.1:218512-238801 GCA_902729485.2 Mus minutoides
GCATTGAATCTGTAGATAGCTTTAGGCACGATAACCAATTTTACTATATTGATTCTGCCAATCCATGAGCATGGGAGATCCTTCCCTCTTCTGAGATCTTCCTCAATTTCCTTATTCAGAGACTTGAAGTTCTTGTCATACAAATCTTTCACTTCCTTCGTATGAGTCACACCAACATATTTTATATTGTTAGTGACTATTGTGAAGGGTGATGTTTCCCTGATCTCTTTCTCAGCCAGTTTATCCTTTGTATAGAGAAAGGCCATCGATTTGTTTGAGTTAATTCTATATCCAGCTACTGCACTGAAGCTGTTTATCAGGTTTAGGAGTTCTCTGGTGGAGTTTTTCAGGTCAGAAGTTAATATTTTAAGGCAAATAAAGCACTCATTTCCATGGATATACAAACACCCATGATGAATTATCATACATACACATATATGTATTCAGGGAAATATTCAGTTATGTATTATGTGTGGCTATTTAAACTTTGTGTTATCTGAAAACATGTTTGTTAATAAATAATAAATATTAAATAAATTACTGTCTTTTTAAGAAAACATAAGGAACCCCTCATTGACAATAGTGAGACAAAACAGTTATGGAAAGGGCATTTCCAATGTTGAAGGAAAAGTAGTCACAGTCATAGCTTATTCACAAGTTAAATGTCTTTAACTCATCACAACTTTCAGTAGTCAGTTACTCTCATTCTGTTTATGATCCTCAAACAGATAAGTCCTGACACTTTAGAAAATATTCTATTGCTTTTTTATAACTCTTCCCTTAGCTACACATTCTATGTCTTGTCAAACGTGGGTGGAGGGAAGAACCATGCAAAGGTATGAAAAGCATCATTTCTCAAAACACTTTTATCACCATGAATGTCAAATGTGCATATGGATATTCTGTATAATGACTGTACAGAAAGAAGGCACTGGAATTTTAATAAAATCTATAGCTGTATTGTGCAAGTATTTTATTTCCCTTAAACTTTCAGTGTTTCCATTCACAGTAATAGAAAAATCATAAATAATCTTGTTTATAATTTCAGAAAGCTGAAATGCTGGTTATTACATAAATTTTTAATGTATAGGATATGTAGGAAGGATGGGTTTTAGTGTGCTAACAAAGAGTGTATTATCAAGGTAATAGAGCTGGTCCACTCACAGAGAGTAGTTACTGGCATGAAAATTTTCGATAGTATATTTATGCTACATTTCTGAAGAATTTTAAAGAGTTAATGGACTCTAGACAGGAATGTTGAGTTGAGGTCTTTGTTTCTAGTTCAGGGAGCTATGGACTCACTCAGATGCCTATAAACTAAATTCCTCCACAGCATTCATAACAGTCAGTTTCTCATCAATCACAGATGCTGGGTCTACACTAATTAGCACCATTTCTTCAAAGTGCTGTTCTAACTAATAAGATCATATAAGTACAGGAAAAATCATTAATTTTCCTGAAATGTAAAAACTTATCCGATACGCAATATCACCTTGTGTAGGAGACCAAGATCTACAAAGAATTATTATAGGTTGTGTTTTCATCTAAAAATTTGTTAGATAATTTTTAACAGTTGAGAAATTATGTATGAAATTATTTCACTATTTTCCTCCTATGTTGGTATCTGAATATGTATACTAATGTGGTTTAATTTACTATTGTAAAATGTGTGTCCATATATACTCAAACACACACACACACACACACACACATACACACACACACACACACACACAGCCTTTCCTCAAAACAAAACTTAGTCTCTTTTTCAAAATAATGGATACAATAAAAACAGTTTGGAATAATCTGCTTTGAATTTTACGAGGAGAAAGTCTTCTATAACATGCAAATTGGAACAAAATCTCTTTCCCTGAAAATAGAGAATCAGTGTGGATCACATTACACTCCTCTTGAAGTACATAAGAGTTTATTACACTTGCATTTAACACAGACAGAAGAATTTTACAGTCAATTTCTCCTTTAACATATGAAATATAGATGTTTAAAAAGGCTAGCTGTTTCCTTCAGGCACATTTATGTTAGAAATAGTGTAATCACAGAAAATATTCCTGTAACAAATTTCAAAGTACTAGGGACCATTATGAGCAGTAAATTTGTATATCTTTAGAGATAACTCTAAACACTGATTATTTTAAATTGTTTATGTAAAAGTGAAATCATATACTTTAAAAATTGAAACTCAGATTGATCCGAGGAAGTGTAAATAAATGGATTTAAAGGAACACTGCAGGATAAACATGTTGTACCCTGACTTGTAATGATGCTGCTATAACTTTCAGCTAGTGGAGGATGACATCTATAGATGTTCTTATGTAATAATCTCATCTCCTTCAGTAAAAGGAGTTCCTTGTTTAGGTTATCACAATCTTTACTGAAGAATTGGTGTATCACAATATTTTAAAAATGTATTAGTGATTATTGGGCCATGAATGTGAACTTAATGTTCCTCGCTGTTTACAACATGTGACTACACTGTATCTTAAAATGTACATTAAGGTACTTTTCTACAACACATAATAAAGAACAATAGAAAACTAGCCAACATAATCTACTCTTAATTGGAGCTTAGAAAGGACAGGAAAAGCAGTGTGTGTGTGTGTGTGTGTTTGTGTGTGTGTGTGAGAGAGAGAGAGAGAGAGAGAGAGAGAGAGAGAGAGAGGAGGGGGAGGGCCTAGGTGATGATATAGTAGGTGTGTACCAACATACTAGGAAATTCTATTAATTTAATTATTTTGTATGAACATATGATAAGTAGAGAATTCCTCATTAACTTAGCTAATTCCCTTCTGAAGAAATAAACATAAATGTACAAGAAACATAAATAATGAATCAAGATCCTTACAATTAGAGTTTATAATTTAATATATCATTAAACTATTTAGAAAAATAAGAGATAATGAAAAGGAAATTTGGTTCCTACACAATAGTCCACCAATAAAAATGTTATAACTTGTAAGGTATGATGGACCACAGTAAAAGGAAATAAAAATAAATCATATGTTAAAAATAAATTAAATTTCATATTACTTCATTTGTGACTGATGAATTTTTAGGTAAGTTGAAACCTATGAAATCAACATCACAACATCAAAAACTATAAATCATTCCCATGGTTTCTTTCTTGCTGCTTCCCTGGTATGTATTATTAGATATACTATCTCTATAGTTATTTAGTTTGCAATTTAAAGTTTTTCAGCAGTGACCCATGCTATCAATGGATCTTAAAATATAAATATTTTGCATTATTAAAATGGTATCCTCTGACCATTTCATGTTTTCCCCCTCCCCTGACAACCACCCCATTCTCCTTTACTATATCTGATTATTCCTAGAAGTACAGCCTTGTCAAATGGTATCACTGAGGTTGTTTCTACCTAGGTATGTCTAAGATATTGCTAGTTAAGGATATTTGGTCATTGTGGTTAAAAAGATTTTTTTCTTTCTACTCGGAGAATCCAACTGAAGGAAATAAATCCAGTCACATACTCAGGGATAAACGAAAGAACGAGGTTGAATCATTCATTTAGTTGCAGCAAATATTTCCTCTATTTTAAGAATAAGACAATATTGCTTCTTAAGTCGAACAATGAATAACTATGTAAATAACGTAACTTTAGCTTTTCCCAGTGCATTAATGTTTGTGCCTGTCACTATACCTGGATCCATTTATCTTCTCACACATGACAGATATGGGTCAACCAATGTGAAACATCAAAACACAAAAGGTACAGAATGAAAACAACCTTTCTATTCCTCAGACAACAAATATTGCATAGATATTTAAAAAGTGACTTAAAAGACAAATAACATAAAACTTCTAAAATCATCATAAAATTTGGAAAGAATTTATTCAAGGATGTTATCTCTATCTATCATATCGAATAAATGTGAAAAAACATTCAAATTTTTACACAATTAATGCTCCATAAGCTAACTTGTTTCCCATTCACATTTGCTCAGGAAAATGTTAACATGGGAATTACGCAACAGTGAAAATGATCCAGAATGCAAAGTAAAAATCAAAGTCTCCAGAAGTTCATTATTTTGAAATTTTCAAAATCTTTCCTTTCTAGTTTCATCCAATTGCCTGCAAGCAGGATTATTCCATTGTTCATTACAACCAAATAGCGCTTTATAGTGTGTATGTATCACATTTAATTATACTTTCCTTGGGTGTAGTATACTGAGGTAATTCCATTTCCTACCCATTGTAAATAAAGTGGGAATAAATATGACCACTCCAGCATGAACTGAACAACTTTGGCACTAGCAAACATGCCAAATTCCATGTGGTAAAGACCCATCCTAAGTATTTAGAAACACTTATAATACAAAAATATTTCGCTTAATGAATGTCACAATATTTATACACGATTTGGTAAGAAGTCAATCTATTTTGAAAATTAGTTGATTGCTACTCCAGTGATTGGTTTGGCCTTGTTCCAGATATACACTGGGGGAATTGCAATGCTTATATTTCCACTGTATGCTAAACCTAGGGTCATATGCTGACTCTGCTGAAAACTAGTCACATATTTAACACTGGAAGCTAGTAGCAGAGAAACAAAACAAAACAAACAAAAAAAAAACAATGCTTGGCAATATGTCTCTCCTGTACAGGAGTAAATTGTAACAAGAGCTGTTTTATTTATGAACAGTGAAGTTATAATTAGATGGAGAAATAAACAATATGTAGTATCAATTTACAAACAAAAGAAAAGAGTGTATCAACATACACTGGGCTGTGTTATATTCCCACTTACCTTTCAGAATACTCCAGTCATTATATTTGAACAATTCAAAAATGTTAAGTCAGAGATCTGACAGAGGAAAGTAGAGAGTACTGATATCTCCATTCTTTAGCACTTTGATTACAGTTTCATAATATAACCTGCATATTCACAAGTAAGTTCTTACTAATTCAGAAGATAGCTTGTACTCTAATAAGAAATGTTTAATGGCACAACTTGGATAGAAACTTATATCATTCAAATGTGCATTTTTAAATCACAATTGGTGTAAATGGTTTAAAAGTACTCAGGTCATTTAGTTGTTTTGCGATATCTCATTCATACCAATGTGTGAAAACAAATATAAGGATTTATTTCAGTGACTTCACTTACCACCTTCATCACATCTGCCACTGTCTTTTCAAGAAGAGACACAATCAAGCTTTCTCTTAAAATTCTTTTATTTATCTATTCTTATTAAAGACTAGATATCAAATTATCTATCTATTCTTATTAAAGTAGATGGCTTAAATAACTGCAAATGTAGTACATAAAAGGTACCCGACCTGCCATATAGACAATTGTGTGTTTGTTACCCAAATTTTTAAAACAAAACTTCACCCTCAGAAAACTAAAACAAGGAAAATTTTCAGATCTACATTAAAGTTACTCTTAAGTAAAATAAGAAAATGGCTATAGTTTCTCAATCACCCTGCAAGGAAAAAAAAAAAAAAAAAAAAAAAACGAAGAAGAAAAATAAGAAGGTAATCATACAGGTACATCAATATCAGACGTACTACTCACTATATATTGAAATAAATAACTCACTTTGAACTCCATGGGAGCGTACTATTTTCCAGGTTTCTGATGCCACTTCTTTGACATCCACTTGATAGTGGTGAATAGGCACACCTCCATGGGAGTCGGGTTTATTGAAGGAGATCTTGGCTGTGGTCTGTGACAGCTCTATAATCTTCACTCCATGGGGACTAGAGGGGACATCTACGAAGGAAACAACCTGGACAATGAGGATGGATCTACTAACAATTATTTTGCTACACAAATTAGAAATAAAATAAAATAGTAATCAAGATGGTTGAGTTCGAAATGAGTTACTTAGTGAGTAATAAAATATTCCTTAACGCACCTCAGTTACAAACCTTGCACAATGGTATGAATGTCTATTCAATATAAAAGAAAAACAACCTTGGGGAAATCAATTGCTCTTACATATTTGCTTATACATTTTCTGTAAAATGTATTTTATTGAAGTTAATGCAAACAAGTCTATCTATTATCTATCTATCATCTATCTATCTATCTATCTATCTATCTATCTATCTATCTATCTATGAGAGACCATTGCATGCCTATGCATGCATTTATGCATGTACACATGTTTTATAAAAGTGATAAATGCAAAAATACATACATAAAGAAGTACATTACATTTTAAGAATAATAAATTCAAGTATTATGATTAATCTATTTTATAAATCATTTTATTAGTTCCAACAATTATATGGTTTGTTTGGGCTGTGAGTTAAGGCCCATCCTCTTACCTTTTTGGGTAGCTGAGAAAAAAAAATCATTTCAAGGCTTTTTTTTTTTTTAACGATAAATAAAATTTTAAGATCATCCTGAGAGGTTAATGAGATCCTAACTCAAATGGAAATAAAGAAGAGTATTCAAATCAAGGACTGGTCTCATTTGTACAAGGTCAGGTTCAAACTCAAGTACAGCACACAGAATTTAAAAATATATAAGTAATTAGTTTTTAAAATATAAAGTAGGTTAATCTTTGGCATAAATAATACAGAAACCTAGCATTATTAACAATAATTAAAATTAAGATAAATGGTTTTCATCAATATTGGGTTTAAATTACTAAGTCATCATAAAATTACCTTGAGCATATTATTGTACCAATCAATTAATTGCTTACTATAAATCTCAAAGTAGTCTAGGTAGACTTATAATTTAAAAATGTCTTTAGGAATAATTATTACAAAGTCAGTACAAATAGTATAAGAAAATAATAAATAACCAAAAATTTTCTGAAATGAAATTATTGAAAACGATATAACAGGAACTTCAAGGATGATGTAAAAATATTGACAGTGTCTAGTGTGTTTCCCAGTCATTCAGAAAAGCATCAATACGTGAAATTACACAACATAAAACATGGCACATACACTGCAGGAGTGAGGAAACGGAAGAGCACTGCCAAGACTTCTTTGGTTGTGAGGCAGATCTCCTCAAGTGTATTTTTTAATAAATTCCTTTTATTTTCTTCATGATTGCCTTGTTTCTCTGGAGTCTTGTGATGTTCCTGATAAGTTTTAGGACTTTATTTTTCTATAAAGCATTTTTATTGGTACATTGATTGAGCTTGTATTGAATCTCTATATAACTTCACATAAATTGGGTCTTTTCAGAAATGAGAATTTTTCCACCTCAAGAATAAAGCATATACAATTGTTTATTCATTATTCTGTAAGTTATGTTTTATAGTTTGAATGTGTGTGTGCAGATATTCCTTCTGCTTGGTCAAGTATATATGTATATATAGTTCCTTGTCTTTAGCTATTTAGGAATGTTTCCTTAATTATTTTTCAATCATGTGGATAGTGCTGGCATATAGAAATATTTATATATTAGTATGTTTATTGGTTTTGTGTTCTGTTGCCCTTTATAATCATTTGTTCTACCAGCTTGTTTGGGAATATTCAGTGTTTTAAATAGAAGATTATGAAAACAAACTGAAGTTTGAGGTGAGTTGGAAGTGAGTTATAATTTTCCTACATAACTACTTTAGTTAGGATTTCCAATAGTATGTTGAGCAAAGGTGATAAAATGAAACAAAACAAAGAAACAAACAAACAAAACCAGTCAATTTTGTACTATTCTATTGTGGAGGAAAGTGCTTCACTAGTCCCTACATCCAGTGTGATGAGGTCTGTGTGTTCATTATTAAGCTAGGAAAGACTAGAGTTGGACATCTTGTATCATGTCACACAATTTGCAATGCAATATTACAATGAATGATGCCACATGGTCCTACATTTTCCTGAGTATGTACGTCTTAAATCCTACTACTGTACTTGCTTCGGAGAACTAGATATCTAAGAATTATGGGGAACTGTTGGCCAAAGGCTCTGAGCCAGCTTTTACTTCTTCAGATTCTACAACACATCAAGTAGCATCGTGACATCTGAAGAAACTGTGTTTATAAATAGTTAGCTTAATCCAACTTCATATCCTATCTGTTAGAATCCTACTTAATATAGTCTCTTATTTTATAGTCCTCTCCTTTAGCACATGGAAAGAAAAGTCCAAGTATGCCTTGCCCATATTCATTTTGGCATTTTAAATAAAAAGTGGTTTCCCCCAGCTTTGGACATCAGAGGTGATAAATATCTGTTGTGGATAACCCTGGAACCAATTATATTTGATGTTAATTCTGTTCTCCTGTGAGGGGTTGTTAAGATGGAATGAATCTGCTCTCAGGTGATTTCCTCTAAACCTGCTTTCCACCTTAATTTATAAGATAAAGGAGAGCTGATGATTGGACAGATAAAGGGAAGGTGGAGCAGAAGGTTGGAAGAGAGAGGGTACAGAAGAGGAGGAAGAAGCAAAGCAGCACAGAAGCACGTGGCTTGGAGAAACTGCAAGTTCTAAGGGGTCTCATAGATGTGGAAGGTGGTAGTGTAGCGGAAGATTCGCCCAATCGAGGTGCACTGCATGTAATCATATTAACTGAGTTGTGTTTTCATTTGCGGGGGCATATTTGGGTTGGAGATTTACTGCAACAAAATTGTGCCCAACGTTTTTATTTGATTTCAACTAACCTGAGATTAAAAAAAAAAAAAAAATCACTGCCCCTCAACCCCTGAATGGGGGTTGGTCAGTGACCTAGGCTGTAGAAGTATGGATTTGAAGCTGACTGGGTTTCAGGTGCCTACAGAGAATAGCAGAAAGGCATCCATGCCAGAGAAAGCCTTTCTATTTTGCTTCCCTGTACCCTTTGCTCGCCAGCCTGCTTCCCCCACCTCCAAACAGAGACACAGACAATGTGGGTCTCTTTACACTCAGATTCTCCCTGTGAATAAAGAATTGGGAGGCAAAGGTACAAAGGGCTCTGGACCAGGTAATTCATTGATATAAAGAAAAAAATACAACTTTTGTTACTTAAAGATGGGAAATTTTATCTGCAGTTCAGAACTAGATAGGGAATATTAGTCACTGACTCCAAGTAGAAAGAGCCATGATAATCACCTGCTATGAACAGGTATGTATTAATAGAAGTCTGTGGCTCCAGTTAGAGAGTATAACAGATAGATATTATAATAGGCATTAATTAAATAAATGTCTGTGGCTTCTGGTAGAGAGCACAACAGATAGATGGTATAACAGAATGGCTCTAGGCAGCGGGCTTAACAATTAAAACCTCTCTTCTTCCTATATACAGATATTAGTGGAGGTTTGACTTAAATGCTTTAAAGATGGTATAAAGATATATTGCTCTAATAAATCATACAGGATTCTCATATTCTGTCTAACATGTGCACCACAGAGACTTTGAGTTTAAATCCTGGTTTCACAAGCTTCCTCTTATAAGCAGGTATAGATAGAAGTGTGAATCAATTGTTTTAAAGATGGTATAATAAAGACTGCAGGAGACTCATATTCTCTAACATGGACTCCATAGGAATTTTGGGTTAATATCCTGATATGACAAATTAGAAAGGCCAAAATATGCTAAAATGTGTGTGATTTTGAGTATTGTGGTTGTTTTGTTGTGCCTCTGGGACAGAGGACAAGCTACAGGTTTTCCTTGTTACCAGATGAAGGATATGCTGATTTCAGGAAAAGGCTTTGTCTTTTTATTTTAGGAAATGGTGATTAAGATATTTACACCTTCCAGAGTTATATGGATCAGATTTGATAGAGAGAGACCCCCTGAGAACTAGATTCCAGAGAATCAAACAAAAAGTTTATCTTGATGATACTAAAATTTTGTTTTGAGCTTTATATATTATAGAATATATACAGCCTTGGTGAATTTCATCATCAGACATGCTGAACTGACCTGTCTCAACTCATGATGTTTTGGTTTTTTATGCGGATCCAGTCAGGACCCAGACATCAGAGACTAATACAATCACCGGTGTGGTCTTCTTACGGCCAGCCAACTCCACCATTTCCTTACCCTTCCCGGTCCCTTCAGAAATATCCCAACGCCCATATTCATCTTAAAGAAGTTATGAAGACTCATCGTCCCAGTTCTCTAAGCTTTGGGTCTGGGGCTTGTTATTATAGGTTGTCTTTAATTCTAAAAAAAATTGATAGTACAGGGCATGGACCCAGTTCTTCTATTGTTATTATAAATAGGTCTGAGATGTTTAAGCCTGTGATTTTAGTGCCAAATAGGAAATTCATGGGTTTGAGTTTATTGTTTGGGTGTTTACAGTTATTTTAATTAGAAATGGCTGAGAGTAGTTAACAGAGAACAGTCCAGATTACTTCACATAGTTGGTTTTTGAAAAAACGTCAGAAGTCCACAGAATGTTACGTTTAATGTTATTTATTCACTTAATGTTGAGACCAGTCTGCTCCTGACAGCTTTACTTGTCTTGGATTCAAAGAAGAAGCTGAGCATCTTTGAGTTACTCCAGTGTTGTGTCAAAACAGCCATTACATAAGAATTGCCTCATTTCGTACACAGACATAATACTCTCCAAAGAAAGGACACAATTACAGGTTAGGACAGCTTGATTCTGCTGAGACAAAGTAGGGTGTTCCTTAGTATTCCTGTTTCTCTAAGTCTGACAGATGACCCTGGCCAGTAGGCTGAAGACCAATGCTCCAACATGTTTAAGTAAGGGACTGGCCAAGTGATCATCAGTTTCTATAAACTGGCTAAATTGTAGAAGCTGTATTAGGCATCAGTCACTCTTGGATTTCTGATGGGTTGAAAAACTACATAGTCTCCTAGCTAAACCAGGCTTTTTAGTTTGAGAGGAACAGATTTGAGGAGATTGTTTTCAGATGTCATTAAGTCTAAAGCTAAGACATAGCCAGGTGCAGGTCTTTTAAGGACAGATGACAGAGTTTCTATTTAATTAAAAAGATGATGGACTGGGTGTTAGGTCTCTTGTACTTTATAAATTACAAAATAGTAATAGCTTTGTTCATTTATTTCTGAGATAAAATAGTTTTTTAATTGGACACAAAGGGGAAATGTTGTGGCTAGCACTGGGGCTAATTATATTTGATGTTAATTCCATTCTCCTGTGAGGGGCTGTGAAGAAGGAATGAGTGAGCACTCCGGTAAACCTGCTTCCCACCTTAATTTGTAAAATAAAGAAGAGCAAATGATTGGGCAGGTGAAAGGGGAGGTAGAGCAGAAGGTTGGGAGAGAGAAGAAGGAAAACATGGAAGAGGGAAAGAAAGGATGTAAAGAAGGAGTAAAGAGAAAAACAGAACAAAATCACATGGCTTGCAAGTTCCAAGGGGTCTCATAGATGTGGAAGATGTCAGTGTAGTTGCAGATCTGCCCAAGCTAGGTGCACAGCATGTAATCATATTAACTGAGTTGTGTTTTCATTTGCTGGGGCTTTTGGGGGTTAGAGATTTACTACAACAAATATCATTCTCATTTTTTATAGGAGGCTCACAAAGACAATAGCATCTGCAGTCACTAAAGTGGGGTCCATGTTCTAATCTCCATGTAAGGCATTGCTGGGACATCAGTAGTGTGGTAGTTTGGCAACAACATTTTGCCATCTCCAGTCAGTGTTCTCATCCTTGAACTCTGGATCTCATTGGAGATGGTATCTGAGACCTACATGATAACTACTGGCTTTTCTTTCATTTGGTTTTTAAGGTCTCTAATATTTTCCATTGAACTGCTCAATCACTATCAAGATGTCAAAGGGAATTTACTTTTTTTTTTTTTTTAATTTGTAAATAGGCAAGTCTTCATACTCTCATAAGCCATATGTTCACATACATCATTTTAAATTGGCATCTTCAACTATGTCTTATAAGCCAATAAATTTCACACATCAAACCCTTTGTATAGTGAGGAAGAATTACAGGTAGCTGTTTGTCTGTCCATCTGTCTCTATTTATCTATCTACCTCTATCTATTTTCTCTCTTCCAGCTATATATCTATCACATATAATCTATTTATCTATATAACCATGTATTTATTTGGATCAAAAGTATCTAAAGAAACTGCTAAAGAGCAGCTGTCCAT
This sequence comes from Mus minutoides, assembly GCA_902729485.2. Classification (NCBI taxonomy): domain Eukaryota; kingdom Metazoa; phylum Chordata; class Mammalia; order Rodentia; family Muridae; genus Mus; species Mus minutoides. The sequence goes on from LR750865.1 coordinate 230,529, forward strand.
ACTATATACTGAGGTTAAAGCAGTCTCTTGTTCTTGCCAAGTAAGTGAATTCAGCACTATGAATAAACATCAGCAATCTTTAATCTTCTATGCCATTGATAACAAAATATAAATTTATTTAAAATAAATCTGTGACTTGATTTATCATTATGGGTCTCTTTCCATTGCCAAACACTGAGCTGATGATAGAACTTTTTTTTTTTTTTTTTTTTTTTTTTTTTTTTTTTTTTTTTTTTTTTTTTTTTTTTTTTTTTTTTTTTTTTTTTTTTTTTTTTTTTTTCTGGAGTCCTCCACTAAATGGCTCATTTCAAAGTAGTTCTTACTCTTTCATGGCACAGCACTTCTATTGTCAATGTCACCTTGACCCGCTTAGTCTTTCCCTTTTTACTGGCCCCATTTCTTCTTTCTTATTCAGTCCCTGTTCAAAAGCTGACATCTATTTGAAGCTTTCCCAGGAATGCCAATCAGAAATCAATTTCCTGTTGCCAAGTTTTTGAATTCAAGTTCTCTTGAAACTCACAGGTATTGAACTCGAACTTAGATAATGACTGGGTGTCTTTCTTGTTCAGCCTTTCATCCTTGAGATCCAGAAGACTGTATTGCACCTACAGGAAACTCTCCACATATTTGTTGAACAAGTGGTTAACTAGTACTTAGAAACAGGTCAAACAGATTTTAAAGAAAATCATTATTAACGTAAGTTGTTCTTTTCTTACAGTATGATAACTAGAACATCAAAGAACTTTGTGATTAGCCACTGAACATGCCTGTGTACTTCATGAATTTTCTAAATATATAGCACTGTGTATACCTTCCATACCAGTTCATAGAGAGAAACTGGTTTAGAATCAGTTGATAACCTGAGTATTTCAAATCAACCAACTTAGACATGTTTTAAGTTACAATGCTATCTGGTCACATAGACTGCTGGACTGGCTTCAAATAGACCGCTGGATGGCTATTATCCTCTATCTACAAAATTCTGCTCAATTGACACAACTTAACCCTGAATCAGGTTGCTGCTCTTCAAAGCGACTTCCAGAGTTTTACCTCTGACATAGATGGAAATATAGGTGGCAGCTTCATTATATTTATGAATTAAATCAATCTTGGAAAGAAAACTGAAACATTGAATTTGACAGAGTTTCTGTAGGTTAAAAAGATGAGTCAAATATGACAACCTGAACTTTAAAAATGGTAAGTACAGGCCTTGACCTGAGGTTTAAAAAAAATCAATTGTTCAGTACCAGAATCTGAGACTTCACTTAATAGCAAGATGAAGAAGAAAAAGCATGTCAAATAAGTTACCAAAAAAAGAAAAAAAAAAAAAAAAAGAAAAAAGAAAAAGGTTATTTATAAAAATTAAATACCTAAAATAGTCAAGGTATTTTTCTATTCACCATACATTTACATGTTATATTACATTTATGTATTGTAAATTAAAAAAAATTGCCACATTAACATCTACTGAAAATAAAATAGGTGAGTATGTACTATGTTAGACTGTAATAACATCTATCTTCTACCTTTGAGAATTTGCTTTGTGCTTGGGGGTAGAGCGGCATATGGCAAAGAAACTTCAATGCCAAATGAAGGTGCCCATTTTTTAGCTGCTAGATATGTTATTTGATGATAATTTTTTATTGGCAATCACTCAAACTACCAAAGAGAAGAACTCAAGAGAAAAACTGTTAATATTTAAAGAAATATATTATTATCATGATTCCAACATTACCTATATTGAATATGAACAAAGTCGCTGTATTATAAGCCTTCCCATTATAAGCAGAATAGATAAAAATAAATATCATAGTAAACAAACTTGATCCATTATGTTCACAGGGACAAAATGGTAATGCAAACAGAAATTATGCTTGCTGGTGCGACCTACTCTGGGAAGTCTTTTGAACTAGTTTTACATGTACTCATGCTCATTGTTAAACCATAATATTGTTCATTTGTGCACACAAACATGTCTAGATGTACCTTTCACAGTCCAAGAGTATCCATTCTACCTGGTAAATAGATGAAAATATTATTTCATGGATTTCTCTGAACTCTATGAGAATTATGGCCACAACTAAACATGGTCCAATTAAGCTGAGATTTTCTGTTATATTTATCAAGCCATTTTACTACAACAGGAAAAATAGCAAAACAGAGCATAAATTCATAAATGTACACGGCTGATTTCTATGTGTGACATCTCCATAATAATATAGAATCACAATAATACTATTTAGCATCATCATGTGCGGGACAATGTTTTGACATTTTTAAAATATTTAAATATTTTTGTAAGTACTAACATATCTGAATAAAAAGTATGCCTTCAACTTAGAAAGTACTATTATCAATGAGAGATTATACAATATCTAAAATGCCACTTATTACCAATATTTGAGCCACAGATACTTATTTATTCAATATTACATTATTTGTCTCATAAATTATATATATATATATATATATATATATATATATATATATATATATATATATACATACATATGGTGTATGTATGTATTAATATACATTAGTTACTTCAAATTTTCATTGTATTTAAAACTATTATAATTTTATAGTACATTAATGACCAAAGTATGTGGAAGAGTTGTTTTTGTTTTAGCCCTTGGACTATATTGACTAGAGGAGAACTCTGGCTTCTGCTTACTACACTGGTGACATGTTCCTAAGTATCATGCTTCCTCAGATTAGTTTTACCTCAAGCTTGTGGGAAGAAATGTTACAGAAATTATTCTGGGCTCTTTTGAATGGCTCTCCTAGGTCAGGTGTCTAATTTTCACATCATTGGTGTTGAAAATTCATCATTTGTTTAATGAAATATATGAAAGGTTTGCAATTTAAATTATTTCCTATGATAATAGATTAAAAATAATTTTAAACTATAATTGTTGCATTATTTTCCCGTGGAATTTTTGCACACCTTCTGTTGAAGAAATTCAGGACTCTTGAGTTATTTATACCAGATTTCAATAAAACTTAGTTTTGAATGATTTAATGTATGAATATTTCAAAGTGTTCTTTTACACTATTTTAAATATAATTTTATCTCAAATATACATTACATATATAAAAAGTCTCACATATATAAGAGAGGAATTAAATTTAAAATGATCTTAAAATATTAAGTGTTCACTATTCATTATGTAAATGATTTGTTCTAGTTTATAAGCCTTGGTTTATTCTTTTTAATAATTCTTTGTATTATTATGTATGAAGCAATAAATATTGTTGACTACCTGTAAAATTAGTTGATAAAACTTTCTTAAATTAAAACTCCTTCTATTGCTGAAAGGACCCTGATATAGCTGTTTCTTGTGAGACTATGCCAGTGCCTGGCAAACACAAAAGTGGATGTTCACAGTCATCTATAGGATGGAACACAGGGCCCCTAATGGAGGAACTAGAGAAATTACCCAAGGAGCTGAAAGGGTCTGCAACCCTATGGGTGGAACTACAATATGAACTAATGAGAATCCCCAGAGCTCATGTCTTTAGCTGCATATGTAGCAGAAGATGACCTAGTCGGCCATCATTGGGAAGAGAGGCCCCTTGGTCTTGCAAACTTTATATGCCCCAGTACAGAGGAACACCAGGACCAAGAAGTGGGAGTGGGTGGGTAGGGGAGCAGGGTGGAGGGAGGGTATAGGGGACTTTTGGACTAGCATTTGAAATGTAAATGAAAAAAAAATATCTAATAATTTTTTTTTAAATCTTCTAAATACAAAGTTATTTTCTGAATGTCAAATATGACTGTTCTTTACTCACCTGCTAATTCAAGAATATATTCCTGAAATCTTGTGCCTATACGGTTAGTAGCTGTGCAGTTATATCGTCCAAAGTCATTGTCTGATGTGGGGGCAATCTAAAAATAATCATATTCATAAAAATTAAAGTGCTACAAAATCAAGAATCTTTTAAAATCTGAAACATAGCTACTACTTTTATATTTGTTCAATTATTTTTCATATGACTCCTCATAGAACTGTTTATACAGCCAACATTCATAAGTAATGCATACATTTTATGACAATTATTATTTGACACTTTAATTTTTTTTTTATTTTCACATAATTTTTCCATTTTTTGCCCTCTATAAAACATACCCATATATTCTTCTTTCTGTCTTTCAAATCAAGACTTCTTTTCTCTTTAATTGTTTGCACATGCATATGTGTTTAGAATTCAATGTTTATCTCCAGACCTGCATGATTTTAATTTTTTCATGAAATATATTTTGCAAGAAAACAATGCCCTGTGAAAATGCTATAAGCAGAATTTTAAAATCTATAATAATTACCTCAGTTCCATTTTCTGTTTGTTTAGGAAAAGCTCTGACCACAGTTTCATAGATCAAAATCTACAATTAAGTTATATTTCTAAATGCATAAATGCCACCTGCTCAGGCTTTATAATGCTAATATATTAAAAGACAAATCCACAAAGCTGGCCATTCAAAGTTGAAGTGATTCATGCTCATTCTATCATTTCATTAACTTGATCAATGTCTTCATTTTGATGCATGAATTCAATGGAAAAATTATTTATCTTCTGATAAGCAAAGCAAGTAGAAAATATATCTTGGAGTCAAAGAAAGCTCAAAGCAGAATGTTGCTACTAAAAATAGGTTCTACATTGTTTTCTTTACTAGTTTTTTTGTTTTGTTTTCTGGCTTGGTCTTTTTCTGTATCCCATGCTGATCTCCAATTCACTAGAAGCTCACTCAGGCTGTCTTTGAACTTTCTGTGATACCCTTGCCTCTGACTCTGATATGTTGAGAATATAAGTAAGCCACTACGCCTGGTTTAGAATTCAATGTTTATCTCCAGATCTGCATGCTTTTAATTTTTCACGAAATATATTTTGCATGAAAAGAATGCCTTGTGTAAATGCTATAAACAGATTTTTTTAAAAATCTATAATAATTACCTTGGTTCCATTTTCTGTTTAGGAAAAAAATCTGACCACAGTTTCAGATTACAATCTATAATTAACATTCTGGGAATTAACTGGTGAAAGTTGGGGCTAACCATGTATAATTCTAATGTGCAGGAATTCTTCAATCACAATTCTTCAAAGATATTTGATGATAGTAACCATATAATTTTCAATTCCAGTAACTATTTAAAGAGAGACTCTGCTAAGAACAAGAAGTGACCATTAATTCCAACCTTATCCTAAAAAAGAGAAGAAATGACCTTGTGGTAATGGGAGACTATTGAATAGAGAACAATTTTGAGGTCTACTGAAGATGATTGTTCTGAACAAGGAGCATATAGAAAGCAGTGTCATCCATTTCTAGTCAGTTGTTCATCTAAAGAAAGTTCATAAATTTAACAGTTTAGCGCTCCTATTTAACTCCTTTTGAAGTTCCTGAGATGATTTAGAAGCTCATTATCTTCAAATATGACTTTTAATAAACCAGGCTAATTTCATTCTATTATAAATATACTAGCAACACTTTTTTCTTATCCCACACTCATGTGAGAAAGACTTTAGTATATTGAAAAAGGAAGAGGTGTTTAAGGCATCAATACAACATAGACGCAGTATAACCTTAGCAAGTATTGTGACTCCAGTAGAATTTTGTTTTGTTTTGTTTTATAAGTTAATAGTTTATAAAAAGACATTTTCTCTGGAAACATTTTCAAATGGCTCAGTTTAGGAATGAGAAAACTGGCTGGATGATGAATTGAGAACTTATCAATAAATAAAAGGTTGAATTCATAGACTGTTCCACTCATGGAACAAAGCAACCAAGAAGCCTAGACTTTACAAATTTTTGACAATTAGTTTATAATGTTATGATTTAAAAAAAAATCACTTAACAGAGCTCAGATTGAAAGAAATGTGAAATAGAGAGATACCAATGGGGGAAAAAAGTGAAGAAAGCAAATCAGGGAACAAATGAGGAAGAAAGAATTAACCAAGACTTTGTAGAAAGCAATATGGACCTTTCATCAGACAATGTTTTTTTTTTCATATATATATATATATATATATATATATGAAAGAGAAACAGAGAGAGAGAAAGACAGATAGAGAGAGACAGAGAGATGTATATATCAATACATATACATCTCTGTGTGTGTGTGTGTGTGTGTGTGTGTGTGTGTGTGTGTGTGTGTGTATGAGTACACTGTAGCTGTCTTTAGATACACCAGAAGAGAGCATCAGATCCCATTACAGATGGTTGTGAGCCACCATATGGATGTTCAGAATTGAACTCAGGACCTTTGGAAAAGCAGTTAGTGCACTTCACCGCTGAGCCATCTCTCTAGCCCCAAACAATGGTTTTTACAAAAAAATTCAGTGTGATGTTTGGTTTTGACTGACAATATCTCTGTGGGTGTCGCTATGAGTATGTTTCTTGAGAGGATTCTTAATCTGGGCTGCACTATCCTATTGGCTAAGACCAGGATATTGAAATAAAATATAAAGGGCATGCTGTGCAGCCTCCTGCTTTCTCCTTCTCATCTGAGAGAAGCAGACTTCTCCACAACCTAGTCACACCGTGTAATGCTCTGTCCAAATGTATAATGCTAAACTACTACTACTTGAGCAGTCTGGAACACTGTACCAAAATCAATCTTATGTTATGTTGTTCTTTCTAAAATTTAGTGATAAGGTTAGAAAAATAATAAACTAAACAAGTGAAAGATTTAAAAAGCTTCACAAAATATAAGGTGAAATAACCAAAAGTATATTATCAGATATTAAGTGAAATTTTAAATACTTCTAATATATACATAATCACTGATACGCCCACAAGTGCTTTATTTAGGAGCCTATTCTAGAATTATAGACTATTAACCTATGAGAGCTTTTATATGCCAGTCAAAGAATAACAATTATAAACAATCAGTGGCGTTATCAGCATTAAAGGTAAATATTTGACTTTTAAAAACTAAAGTATTATATCAGCTTCCTAATTTTTTTGACATCATCATACATCACTTTCAAAATGTGAATTCATGAAGAATATTTCCGGATATATGAAGACAGTCACTCATAATAAATAGAATGTTATGCCAACACAAAATTAATTTTTAAAAAGTAAATATATAATTTATTTAAATATTTCAATGTGTTGTTATAGAAATTTAATTCTATTCTCTCATAATATCTGCCCCAAATATCCTTATTGATGTTTATGTAAGAGCATACCTCAAGTATCATCTTTCTTCCTACACTGTGAGTTTTTAAATGAGTCGTATTCTTAGCTGGTAAGACCAATTTCTCTCTTCTCCAGTGGATTGATGCAGGTGGGTTTGCTCTCACATCACAACTTATATTGATTGGATTTCCTTCCCAAGAGTAATACATTGTCTGATTTGAAACAAACTTAGGAGCATCTGTAAAACAATAATATACAAGTAGACATTATAATATCACTGTTTCATTAGTACAAATGTTAGTTATTATTCCTTGCCCACATAGAACATTCATAATAGGAGACAAGATATGACTCAGCGGATAATGGTAATAACTTCTTTCTGAGGCCATGGGTGATTCCTGCCCCCCCAAACCTTTTACCATTTCAGTTTCATGAAATTCCATCCTCTCCACAGGCAATGTGTACATGTCACATACAGGCATATATTCAGCAACATAAATAAAATACTTTAAAATAATTCATAACACTTCTAATTTTTATATAATATTAAGGCTCATGAAAACATGGCATTTTGGATATCTAGATAGTTCAAATAAAAAGAGGTGTATTGTTAAAATAAAATACTGGGGAGGGAACATCATCTTGGAGACAGGAGGGAGGAGGAATGGGAGGAGGAACTGAGGGAGGACAGACCATGATGGGCATAACAACTGGATTGATAAAATAAAGATTAAAGATAATAACTAAATAAATAAGTGAATCAATAAGTAAATAAATTGATTTAACTCCACTGCCAATTTGAAAATCAGCCTACTTTTGTGATTGGGTTACCTCACTCAGGATAGCCCAGAAGCCTAGAGTACCCAAGACACAACTTACTAAACACATGAATCTCAAGAAGAATGAAGTTCAAAATGTGGTCTCTGTGCCCCTTCCTAGAATTAAGAACAAAGCACACACTGAAGGAGTTACAGAGATCATGTGTGAACCTGAATCAAAAGGATGGACCAACCAGTGACGGCGGCTGCCAGGGATCCCTCCCGTAATCAGCCACCAAAATAAACACTATAGCATATGCCAGCAAGATAATGCTGAAAGGGACCGGATATAGCTGTCTTGTGGGAGGCTATAA
>LR750865.1:238901-269175 GCA_902729485.2 Mus minutoides
CATTGGATCTAAGTAATAGGTGACAAAGTGTCCTCTGTTTCTCAGAACTTGACAGCTTCACTTCTTATATTTAGGTCTTTAGTTGTTAACGTTGTGCTTTGACAGTTGCTCATACTAATATGTAAAATATCCTGACTACTCTTTTTGACACACTCTTGCATCTCCTGACTCTATTCTTCCTCACAGATTTATTCCTCATATTCATGACTATGCATTTTTCTTTGAGACCAAATTATTTTAATGAGGAACATTGGTGAAATAAATAGTATAAAAAAGTAGCTTGAAACTGGATGAGCTCAGTAATGTATACAAACATGGAGACCATGACTATCCCTCAATCCGAACCCATCCCCAGACAATACATTAACAGTAAGAGGTGGGGACCTTGAGAATTTCTTTCATTCATGACTTACTGTTGGTATGGCTTGCTCTATGGACACCAATAGCAAGAATTCAGCATTAATATGTTCATGATTACAGAAGTCCTTTCAAATCTAGGATTTATTTTCCAATTTATTTATGATTGTTCTGCATGTGTCCTTTGAGTTTTCAGTACAATTTATTACAAACATTGTCATTTTTTTCAATAAATGAATGTTATGTCATTATTAAAACAATTTGCTGACATTTCTTTTGATTTGGATCTCTGTATTCTCATATGCATGTATATGCATATACAAATGCATACATATGGTTATATCTAATCCAGGGTATATTAATATAGTACTGAAATTATTTCAGTACTGTAAATATAATCTTATTTAGTTAATTTCAGTACTGTAAATATAATCTTATTTAAGTAAATAAGATTAACTAAACACCTGAAAAGTACTAGAGAGGAAGGAAAAAAGAGGAACTCACACACACACACACACACACACACACACACACACACACGTGTGTGTGTGACTGCAAACAGGTTCAGCCATTCTGGATTTCTGTGTGGAATACTACTGAAAGGCTACATATAAATCTACCACTTGACTTGTATCACTCCTTGGCATATGTCCAAAGGGGTCAACATTGTAGATACTCAGCTGTTCTATGCTATGCAGAAGCAAGAGGAAATAAAAAACAACTTAAGATCTCTTCAACTGATAAGTGGATAGTAGAATTGTGGAACACATATAGTCTAGTAGCTTCTCAAAAATCTCATCTCTAGGTTGCTTCTAGTCAGTATATTTTGTTTCAGCAATACAAACTCTTCAAAAAAATATTTCAGAATATAAAGAACTGAAGAAGATGGACTCCAGAAAGTCAAATAACCCCATTAAAAATGTGGCACAGAAATAAACAAAGAATTCTCAACTGAGGAATATTGAATGGCTGAGAAGCACCTGAAAAAAATGCTCAACAACCTTAATCATCAGGGAAATGCAAATCAAAACAACCCTGAGATTCCACTTCACACCAGTCAGAATGGCTAAGATCAAAAATTCAGGTGACAACAGATGCTGGAGAGGATGTGGAGAAAGAGGAACACTCCTCCATTGTTGGTGGGATTGCAAGCTTCTACAACCACTCTAGAAATCAGTCTGGTGGTTCCTCAGAAAATTGGACATAGTACTACTGGAGGATCCAGCAACACCTCTTCTGAGCATATACTGGTAATAAGAACACATGATCCACTATGTTCATAGCAGCCTTATTTATAATAACCAGAAGAGGAAAGAACCCAGATATCCCTCAACAGAGGAATGGATACAGAAAATATACATTTACACAATGGAGTACTACTCAGCTATTGAAAACAATGGATTTATGAAATTACTAGGCAAATGGCAATGGTAACCCAATCACAAAAGAACTCAGATAATATACACTCACTGATAAGTAGATATTAGCCTAGAAACTTAGATTACCCAAGATACAATTTGCAAAACACATGAAACTTAAGAAGAAGGAAGACCAAAGTGTGGATACTTTGCCCCTTCTTAGAATTGGGAATAAAATACCCATGGAAGGAGTTACAGAGACAAAGTTTGGAGCTGAGATGAAATGATGGACCATACAGAGATTATCCCAGGGGATCCATCCCATAATCAGCCACCAAACGCAGACACTATTGCATACGCCAGCAAGATTATGCTGAAAGGACTCTGATATAGCTGTCTCTTGTAAGGATATGCCAGTGCCTGGCAAACACAGAAATGGATGTTCACAATCAGCTATTGGATGGAACACAGGGCCCCCAAGGAAGGAGATAAAGAAAGTACCCAAGGAACTGAAGGGATCTTCAATCCTATAGGTAGAACCACAATAGGAACTAACCAGAACCCCCAGAGCTCGTGTCTCTAGCTGCATATGTAGCAGAAGATGGCCTAGTTTGCCATCATTCGGAAGAGAAGCTCCTTGGTCTTGTAAACTTTATATGCCCCAGTAGAGAGGAACACCAAGGCCAAGAAGTTAGAGTGGATGTTAGGGGATTAGGGTGGGGGGAGAGTATATGGGACTTTTGGGATAGCATTTGAAATGCAAATGAAGAAAATACCCAATAAAAATTGGAAAAAAAGGTTTAAAAAAAAGGAAAAACATACTTTAGAATAATTTATTGTATACTTCTAAGTTTCTAAAAATATATTCCAATTGTATTCATTAAAAGATCAATCTTACCCATACAAACAGATCACATCATTACTTACAAATGGTTGTAGTTTGATAGGAATGACTCCCTTAGACTCTTGTGTTTGCATGTTTGTCCATAGTGAGTGGCACTATAAGGAGATGTGGCCTTCCTGGTGGAAGTGTGTCACTAAGGATATGGGTTTAGAGGTCACATATGCCCAATCCTCACATAGTGTAATTCACAATCTGCTACCTGCAGATTAAAATGTAGAACTCTCAGCTCTTCCAGCACTATGTTTACTTGCATGCTGTTATGCTTCCTGCCATGATGATAACAGACTTAACCTTTGAAATTGTAAGCCAACCTCAATATAGTGCTTTCCTTTAAAAGAACTGCTTTGGTCATGGTGTCTCTTCACAGCAATGGAAACCTTACCTAAGACATAAATATACGCAGCAAGAAGAATCTGGAGTGTGTATTAATTGAATATATTTGTTTTGCCTGGTAGTGATGGTGCATGCCTTTAATCTTAGGAGGTAGAAGCAGGCAGATTTTTAAGTTTGAAGCCACCCTCGTTTATACAGTGAATTCTAGGGCAGCCAGGTATAAAGAGAGAAACCCTGTCTCAAAAAACAAATTAACAAAACAAAACCATAAAATATTAATTTTTTAAAAATTGTATTGATTGAGTTAAACCACTTCAAAATCCCCTAAAATCCATGGGTTCTAAAATAAAGGACATATGTGATCAGAACAAATTTAAAAATAACTAGGGAATTAGGTCTCTCTGTAAATGACAAATCATTGGAAAATATAAAAGACAACTATTGCCTTTTTGCAAGTTAACAAAGTAGAGTTATTGTTAATTAACTTAAATGTATAAAACTCTTTCTCTATATAGAATTCATAAAGGAAAATATTATAATGGTTCCTATTAGAAATAATATTAATTACCTTAAGATTTTTAAATTATGGAAAATATACCAATTGGTTATTCAATACTCAGTGTTAAATCCTGTAAACATGTATACAAGTGACAAAATACAGATTGCTTATGGTGTATTTATATTTTTAAGAATATAAATATATGGAAATAGATATGTAACAACAATTAAAGAAAAATAATATAATGTGAATTTGAAGAAAGCAGAGGAGGATATACGAGAGGATTTGGAGGCAGTAAAGGATGGGGGGGACTGTATTTACATATAATCTAAATTAGGTAAAAAGTTAAAATTTTAATGGTCAATAATAACATTTGCATTTCTGAATATATTATACAATTATAAAATTAAATAACAAAAACAGCAAGTACCAGAAATATTACTTTCTTTTCCTTCCTTCCTTCCTTCCTTCCTTCCTTCCTTCCTTCCTTCCTTCCTTCCTTCCTTCCTTCCTCCCTCCCTCCCTCCCTCCCTCTCTCTCTCTCTCTCTCTCTCTCTCTCTCTCTCTCTCTTCTTCCTTCTTTCTTCCTTTCTTTCATCTTTCTTTCTTCCTTTTTTTTTTTTTCTCAAGTCAGCTGTTAGCACTGGTACAATCTACAAAATTCAGGCTAGCCTCAATCTATTGAAGATTGTCTCTAAGCCTTCCAAATACTGCGATAGAAGCATGTCCCCACACAGCCAGGATTGAAGTCTTAAAAAAATCTAAACTGTGATTTTTTTTTCCCTAACTATTGTTAAGATGCAGTGACCTCTAAGTCAAACTTATTTAAACTTAATGCATGTGTGTAGACAGAAAGTTGAACTAGGACATTCAAGAAATTCTCAGGCGAATGATTTTTATTGAATTTCTCATTGAATTTTACTGGCACCTTCCAAAATAGTCCTATATATCAGTATCTAGCCTGTTTCTATTTTCCCATTCTTAAACGTTCCTATTCACAAAACATGCTCTCCAACTCAGACCTTATTAGAAATCAGCAAAAGTTCTGCATTCAGATTGACACTAAGAACGTCCTGATAATAATAGCCTTTCCCTTAACATTCTCTACCTCACAGGTGCTGCTATTCATTTTTTTTCCTTCTATTTTCTGACTCAATGATTTGCTTGAGGCAAACTTCACTTTCTCTTTGCATTTCTAATTCTTGCCCTGAAATTGTCTGGATGTGTATCTCCTCCCCCCTCCCCCCCAAAAAAAAGACTGACCTGCATCTTATTTCTGCCTCCAGATTATGCTGATAACAAAAAATGTCAGGGAAAGTGGGAGCTGAAATACTAAATATTTGACCTAATTTCCATTAAGTCGTGAATTGTAATATAAGATAATTGACTGTACTAATATCTAATAGTCACTTAATAACTGAAATTACAAAAAATTATTTAAGGGAAAGAGCTGTCTCAGCAGTTAAATACGTCTGCTATTCTTCCAGAAATTGCTGAGTATCCACTTTAGTTATTGCAAATTCACCTACAAACCCAAGGATCTGACACTGTTTTCTAGTTGTTAGAGGCTCTTAAATATACCACACATGCACACACACACAGAGAGAGAGAGAGAGAGAGAGAGAGAGAGAGAGAGAGAGAGAGAGAGAGAGATACATTAAAATTAAGAAAGTTTAAAAGATAAAAAATATATGTGCTTAAGAAATCACATTAAGAATTTAATACTTTGTCTTTCTTGAAGAAAATTTATGACACCAAGTCTGACATATGAACTCCTAAGGCATTTGCATGCTGCAATGAATTCTTTCCTTTCCTTTCTCCTTACTTAGTGAAATGGGATTATGATGTTTCTTATTCTAATGGTTTGAATAAGAATGAGCCCTTTATGAGATCATGTATTTGAATGTTTTGTCCCTAGTTTGTAGAACTGTTCAGGAAGGGTCAGGAAGTTTGTAATTGTTAATAGTGGTTTGTGACTTTAAGCTTTCAATGTCCATACCAACCTCAGTCTTACTCTTCCTCCCCAATTCGTGCAGAACATAACATCTCTTCGCTTATGTTCCTGAGCCATGTCTACCTGCCTGCCAGCTGCCATGCTCCTTGCCATGATGTCCATGCTCTATCCTTTGAAACTATAAGCAAGACCCCAATGAAATGCTTCTGCTTCTAAGTTGCCTTCTTCACAGAAATAGAACAGTAACTAAGAGAAATGCCTAAATGTGAAATTTCAGAGTCATAAATAATGGAAGCAATTTTTTTTTTAAATTTTGTTGTTGTTTTGAGAGCCTTTCAATAATACTTCACTATTTAAACAAAATCTGTAAGAATTCTAAACATGTTCTCATGCCAGGAACTATCAAGGAGAATCTAAAAACTAGCAGGTAATCTTTCTGAGATGGTTCCAACATTGATTGTAATGTTAATGACAGTTTTGCAAGGCTGAGGAGATTATATCTGAGGAAAGCATATTAATAGATTCTTGCTATATATATATATATATATATATATATATATATATATATATATATATTTCACTAGGTATTAACCCACCCATTTGAGCAGATCTCTGCATAACAAAGATATATCTTTCTATATAGAAAATAAATAGATGATTTCTTAATTATTAATGATGATGTTATAAACATTCCTAAAATTATATTATTAATTATTAAGATCTTTTATAAGTCCTGTCTGATAGTCAAAACTGCAATGAGAACTCTGTCAGTCTTCAAATGTCAGCAGTTAATTGCATCTGAGATTAGCTTGCAGGCATCTACAATTTAGAGCATATTCCAAGAGGTTGTAATACAATTAACCAAAGGCCATAAAAAACAGAACTAAGGATTTCATATAGGTGCATGGAGAGATGATAAAATATTGACTGGGTTTATTTATACAAAACTTCACTAATAACTTAGTCACAAAACTTATGGTTTTTAACTCTCCGTGAAATTGTTGAGCTTGGGACAGATAATGAATGTTTAGTCAGATAATTAATCTTAATGGATATGCATGTAAATATTCTGTGTTATAAACACCTTAGTCAAGTTATGCTTTGAATTTGTTTGTAAACCTGTGGTGAAGGACTTTTTTTTAACCATGTGATCATGTATTCTGAAAGACATGGTTTTTTTTTTTTTCTTTCTCTTTCTTTCTTTCTTTCTTTCTTTCTTTCTTTCTTTCTTTCTTTCTTTCTTTCTTTTTTTGTTGTTTGTTTTTCAAGAGAGAGTTTTTTCTGTGTAGCCCTGGCTGACCTGGAACTCACTCTGTAGACCAGGCTGGCCTCAAACTCAGAAATCCACCTGCCTCTGCCTCCGAAGTGCTGCAATTAAAGGCATGTGCCACCATTGCCAGGTTCCGAAAAAACTTTTAAAAAGAGAATTGAAGAACAATTTAGAGAAGAGAACCATTTAGAGAAGAACTTTCTTAGAGAACTTCCATTAATTTAAGAAAGAAAGAAAGAAAGAAAGAAAGAAAGAAAGAAAGAAAGAAAGAAACCTTTTAGAGATAAAGATTAAAATCACTTTTGAAAGTGTCCCTTTCTTTTCCTGTGACTTCAACTAGCAGGTTTGGAGTTAGAGCCTCAGTTCCTTCAGAGATAGAACAAAGGCCACACGACTGAATCCTCTGCTCTTAGCTACTTGTGCTAATCACCTAAACCACTGGGTTTTAATCTTCAGAATGAACAAGAACGTTTTTAGGACCTTTTACTAGTTATCAACAAGCATTCAGTATAGTTAGAGGGCTAGGATGTCTGGAGACCATCTGTCTTTAACGCCACACCTGTGTATCTCCCTTTAACCTATTCCAGGTCCTAGCATTTTTATCTATTTTTTTCTAGCTCATAAACTCTGCTTTATCTATCTTAGAAATCCCTTAGTAACTTCATGACCTGCCTGTGTGTAACAAGAAAAGTTACAATATTCCTTACAACTTCATGAAATCAGCAACTCACAACCCTTAAATACTAAAGTCTTGTGAATTTACAAATATCTGTGTAAACATTCTTTTTGTTTTGTTTTGTTTTGTTTTGTTTGTTTGTTTCTTTTGTTTTTTTCAAGACAGGGTTTCTCTGTATAACCCTGGTTGTCCTGGAACTCACTCTGTAGACCAGGCTGGCCTTGAGCTCAGAAATCCGCCTGCCTCTGCCTCCCAAGTGCTAGGATTAAAGGGATGCACCATTACTGCCTGGCATGTGTAAATGTTCTTATGCGCAGAGATCCTTCACCATCTCTGCTATGTGTTATTTGTACATTGCTGCCTCATAGCCATTATTTTTCCCAAAAGGCCAAGAACTCATAACTCATAACAACATTGAAGGCATTCAGGTTAACAACGGACATATTTATAAGCTAAATTCCATAGGCCTGAATGCCTAGTAATCTTAGAGCTTTATCACTTTGCACACATATGCTCTTTGATACCCATTCAATAATGAAACCAGTTGAGAACATTTGTCAGAGTGTTCAGTATTTCAGCGGCTTATGGTGACTTTTACTGCCCTAATTAAGACACAAGTTTCTGAACTAATCACAATGTTTTCTCTTTACAGTATCTGAATCTATATTTGACACTTAAGAGAAGTTCAGTAATTAAAAATTAAATAAATCAAAACTCAAAAACTCAAGACAAGGCATATTTGGCTCACAGTCTAAACACACAACATTTTGCACTGTAATCTAGAATGATTTTCAGGCTAGTCATTTTCTTCCTTGGACTCATTACTTATTTTGTGAAGAAGGCAGACCCCTTAATTAGTGAAGAATTAGCTGCATTTCAAAAATTTCCTGAAGCACATTGAGTCTTCTCATCCCTCTGAATTTCTTCACTTGATTTATTCCCTGAAAACTATCAAGGGAGTAAAAGCTAATATATCTTTTGGCACATTTTGAGGCTAATTCAATAAATGATTTCATAGATCCAGGTCTACTATATGTTGAGATGTATGAAGAATCAGCTATGGCAATTAGCTGAAATCAGTCCAGGTACCATGGGAGTTATACTTGCTGAGTGGAATGCTAAATTAGATGTGTGCTTAATGCCAATTAACCATAGCACCAAATGCACATTTTCATAAATGAATTTAAACAGCCAACACATGAATAAATCTCATAATATTTTATGAGATTACACACAAGTCAAGTCCTAAAAATCAGATGCAATAAATACTTATATGTAGCTTTTTTGAAAAAGCAGACGCTGGATTTCTCTCTAATTTTATTTGTGTTAATGATATAATTGTGACTAGTCAGAGAATAGTTTGGCTATAAGAGGAACCACTTTGCTTTTGATATAATCTTTACCCTATCTGATTTTTCTAATATTACAATAATTAAAACATCAATAAAATATGTGTTACAGAGGTTGTTATTTCATGTAGTAGGTAACTAAGGCTTGCTTTTTATTAAATTTTTCATAAATATATATATATATATATATATATATATATATATATATAATATTTTTTCAAACATCTTATTATTAGTTACAATATTTACAGATATTATTGAAAATGTTATTTATGAAAGGAAACATGATTCTTCAAATGGAAAAGTGATATCAATGAATAAGACTCAGGTATTTGAAAATTTGGCCCCTATTGTTTGAGGAGGTACCACATACTTGTATGACACTGATAGGGGAAGAGGGGGTTGAGAGTTTATAGCCTTTCCCCACATCTTGATTGATTTCACTTCTCTGGGCTTGTAGATGAAAATGTGACTCTCAGCCTCCTGACCTTCATCTCTTTCATCTCACATGAGGATTGCTGCTAAGCCTCCACACCATTTTTACTCCAGTACCAAAAGCTTCAAATGAACTCTCTCTCTCTCTCTCTCTCTCTCTCTCTCTCTCTCTCTCTCTCTCTCTTTTTCCTCTGTAAGTGACTTTATGTCATGATAATTTGTCAAAGCAACAGCAAAGTAACTAATACATAAGTTGGCACCCGTGTTTTGCTTGTTCCTATGAAGAACGTGTATATGTTGGTTTTTGGAGGAATTTGGAAGATTTTGTAACTTTGGACTGGGAAAGTACTCAAATGCTATAACGAAAGTTAAACTGACTGTTCCAGTGGAAGTCTGAACACAGTAGTGCTGTGAGCAGTGCAGTATACAGATACCTAGTCTGTGTGGTAATAAAGTGGAAACAATATTAACATCGAGTGAGAAGCCCTTCCTGTAAAATTTTGACAAAAAATAAAAATCTGCTTTTTATTGTCCTGAGTGTTTGTCTGATATGGACTATGGGGATAAAGAGACAACTTACTAGTTAATAGCACTTACATCAGGTATCTACTTGCAGGTTTGTTCCCAAGATAGCTCACAACAATACATAACGTTAGGTCCAGTGAATTTAATTCACTTGACTCATATCCACAAACCTCAGAAATGCATGTGGTAGATATACATACATAGTGGCAAGGTATTCAGACAGAAAAGAAACATTAACAGAATCTTTAAAAAAATGAGTAGAGGACTGATTTCTTTGGCAGAGGAATGTCCAGGATAGTACAACACCACATCTCTGGAATGGTTATTACTAATAACTCATGTGGTGGCCTACAGTGAAATACACTCAATGCAGCAGAAAAGATACAATAGATATCAACTACTTCTGACTCATGAAAAATTTCTGGCCCCATGTTCCAAGTTGTTCATGCAGTTTAATCTCAACAAAAGCATAGTAGATAACATATA
Source organism: Mus minutoides (assembly GCA_902729485.2). Taxonomy (NCBI): domain Eukaryota; kingdom Metazoa; phylum Chordata; class Mammalia; order Rodentia; family Muridae; genus Mus; species Mus minutoides. Next base: position 249,048 of record LR750865.1, read on the forward strand.
TACCTATTGTCTAACATTTCTAGAGAGGTGCCACTCTTACTTAAATTTTATTTGCCCTAGTTGTAATCCAGAAATGTGATTTTATTATTACTACATTATTAGGAAGTTTAACCAATGAGGAATGGATTAGCCATGACATTTCACAAAACCTTGATACATCATTGTTTTGATTTACTATGTGTTGAAAGGACAATGAAAGCTGAGACGTGGCCTCAGTGGAAATAGGGGTCTAGAAATCCAGTCATAATTCCCAGAAGAAGGCTTCCTTGTAAGGAAGTAAGGAAGTAGACAGGAATGGTATAGACTTGAGTGTGTCATTCAAAGTTATATGTCAAAAACTTTTTTCTTCGATGTCCTTTGCAAGTAGAATCAATTGTAGAATCAATTGCTTTATGATGAGGGTAATGATAGAGGAAATTTTGTGATAAGGCCATTGCCTTTGTAAAAGACAAAGAAATGTATAATTTGTGTTTATCTATGAACCAAGGAAAGGTTGGGAATACATAGCAATCAGGAGTACAACACTCATCAGAAACCTGATCATCCTGTTATACTGCTTCCACAATTCTAGCCCCTAGAAGCTTATGAGAAGTTCATAGTTTGCTCAATTACAATATTTTATTATTATCATTCCTATCCCAGTTAGCTCTAATTGGCAACTTGAAGAATGCCAGAGTTGTTTGTGAGGAAACCCATGAATGAAAAATTGCCCAATCGCCCTGTAGTAGCATTGTCTTTTGGATTTTGGTTTTGTCTTAGTTATTAATGTCAACAGAAGAATCCACAATTGTGTGCAACTCCATGGTTAGCTGTACAAGGGAGCTAGCTAAGCACCAGTCTTTCATCAGGATGGCAGGTAATGTTCCTCTGTGGATTAGCATTCCTTCTTTGAGTTCTATTAGTGATGAACCTCAATTATAAGCCAAATGAATTGTTTTCTCCTTTAGGTTGTTTTTGGACAGAATGTTTAATAATAGCAACACAAAGGAAATTAGAATAATCCTAGGATGACAAAGACAACCAAAGTTCTATTGAGAACTGATGAACCAAATTTCAAGGTATTGAGGCCTGGGGAAAATGTAAAAGAATGGATAAAATGTTAAGGCCTGGGAAACAGTTACCTGGCTAGCCTGCTATTATAAGGAAAGTTTCTCAGATGTTTCTGCTGTTACTAGGAAACGTTCTAATGCCAAGATTGATTACATATTCTATTCTGTTCTGTGCCCTTGGAAACCAATCGTGATAAAAGTAAATAGAGCTGTTGTTTGTTTGTTTGTTTGTTTTTGTTTTTGTTTTTTATAGTTACACACAATAAACTTGGGCCCCAACCAATAACCCAACATCACTTCCTGCACCTGTGTATAAGCTTTTGTGGGATGAGATGGCCCTGGGATAGACCCTAACAGAAAGACACACCTGCACCAATATAAGATACTATTTGGAATAAGACTTCCATTTTTGTGTAGCAGTTCAGTAAAGTTTAAGTTCTCAAGACCTCTCTTGACACTGAAATCGTACTTGGCAGAAACAGACATGTATGTGGGTAACTGACACTTGGTTGGCAAGTCCCCTGTTACAGTTGAAACAATGGGAACAGAAAAAATGTACAAGAAAAACATGTTCCTAAGGAAATCCCATGCCCAGATCCTCATTGGTGAAATAACACAGATGTTTGGGGTTTAAAAACCCTGTAGGATTTTAACTCTGGATCATGATTCAGTTCCTGAATATGGACCATGGCCTTGGTTGACCACTCCTGGCATATGCTTAATAAATATTTCTCTCTGACTGAGATTGGAGTTTGTGTGTTTTGTGAGGCAATTCCAGGATCCCAACAACACGGTTGGAACAAGGTTCAGTATTGATGGATATTAGACAAATATTAAGAAAGAATGGTAAATCAGGATTTTTTTTTATAAGGCCTGATTTTATTATCATGTATAAAATTTGTTAGTTTTTAAAGTTTGACAATTCAAGCTCTGGCTATTTTTTAAAATTCCTAAAAACTGTACATCACCAGATGCTTTGAAACATACTTTAATAAATTTGGGGTTGAATCAAATAATACCTTCCAGAAAGGGCAAAATTAACATAAAATTAGAATAACCGTTGGAATATAAACCACAAAGAATGTGGCTTTTCACATTTTCATGGGAAGTACGTGTAATATTAGGGAAAAACCAACCAACCAAACAAACAAAAAAAAAACAAAGCAAAACAAAAAACTACAGCTAAGCAATGAAAGATTCCATCATTCTTTTTTTGAAATGATCTTCTGAGGCCTTTTAAAAGAAAATATATACTTTATATTTTAATAGTTTTCTTCTTGAAAAGAAGCATATGTAAGTTAGGCTGTTATGTTCAGGATAATAAATTTACATATGCAATTGAACACTCCTTATTAAAGTTTCAGTGTTAAATGAATTAGAGTGATTATAAAAGTTGGGGTCATAAGATAAACAATTTAATCACAAATATTAACTATATGCTATGACAAAGGAATTTTTCATTTCTAAGTACAGCAAGATTTTAGACATTATTGCTGAATACCTATATTGTCTATTTTTTCTTACACATGCTACTGATAACTGCATTAGAGTCACTATTAAAGAAAGAGAATATTCACTTTTGAGCAAATAGTTAATAAAGTAAATGTCTATTTATTAAATAAAATATGAAAAATAAAAAAAAATATGAATTCAGACTTAATCTGAGGTATAACATTATTTATGTCCATCTAACTGCAGAACATACCAGATATTACTACCTACATTAATAGTGCTGGAGAAAGTGTATTTACAATTGTTCATATATCAAACAGGAGTTATAAATCAATGAAGAGGACTCAAAATGAAAATCATGAAGAGTCAATATTTCTGATCATGCATTGTTACCAATTAACTGTTTAACTAAGTTCATCACAAAATAATTAAGTCTAATTAATATAAAATGTGAAAGAACTAGTCACAGAACTTAAGGACATCCCAATAGGCATCAGGCATACCATATAACTGGGAGTACTGCAGTTAAACACATAGCATGAACCTGCTATCTCCTTTGTTTTCTGAATGAGAGCATTAGTTCAACTCTGACTTCAGAGTAAGGTGACACCTTTGAAACATAACAAATGAACAGGCAGAATGCCAAGAAATACGCTTAAGTTAAAACACAAAGGGATTTGAGGAAAAAAACAAAACAAAACTGGTAATCATTTAACACTTAGTTCAGTGCTATGGTAGTAAATGACAGGTTTCAAATTAAAACTGGCTTGAGTCTTTGAGCTGCTTCTTGGCACTGTTACATTGTAGATGTTTGCTATAGGTGAAAAGACTTTTGTGGTAACTTCTCCTTACACTTTGTAATGTTCAAAATTTTCATAATCTTTACAGCAGCTCTTGATGCAAAGGTGTATATGAAACAATGTCAGACATATGTACTCTAAGTGTGAGTAGACAAATAAGACAGTCATTTTCATGGCCTCTCATGTACTGAAAAGTTTATTAGTAGAAATCTTTGTTACTTACGACACCCTATCAAATTTTGATTTATTTCAGCTGTTCATTGTTTAGGACGTACTCTGTACTGTGTTTTGTGAACTTTGTTTTACATTAAGGTGATTACATTGCTAAAGTTGTTATTTTATTAGTTGATTTTATTCTATTTTGCTATGATAGCAGATGCACATGTACATGTTTATTAGAAATTAGCAACCTTGTATCTTCTGTAATTATATAAACAACCTTATCAAAATTAGCTAGATTGTTTTAAGTAGTTCAAGCTTTTTAGAATTTGAATTAGTTGAAGTAGTCTAAGCTTTATGGTGATTCTCCTGCCACATGCTCTAAAGCATGGGTATTGGCTGATTTTATGTGTCAAAATGAGGAAAGCTACAGTTATTCCAGAGAAAGGAACCTTAGTTGAGGACATGCCTCCATGAGGCATGATTCTAGTGATAAAAGAGGGAGAACCAAGCCTATTGTGGTTGGTTTAATCCTAGGGCTGGTCTTCCTGGAATCTATAATCCAGCAGCCTAAGTAAGCCATAGGAAGCAAAGCACAAAGCTACACCCCTCCATGGCTTCTCCATAAACTCCTGCCTCCACGTCTCAACCCTACTCAGTTTCATGCCCTGACATCCTTCAATGATGGACTATAGTCTAGTAGTGTAAGGCAAGTAAACACTTTCTTCCATAACTTGGTTTTTGTTCATACTCTTTGTCTCACCAATAACAGCCCTAAGTAAGACAGATATGAGCTACTGTACCTGGTTACTTTCATTCTTTAACCTGTATTACAAATAGATCATAGGGTGCTTCTAAGTATATTATAATATCACAATATCAATCCCATCATAGCCTATTTCCATTTGTTTATAAGAATTTAAAATTTTAGATGAAAAAAAAAAAAAAATCAAAGACTATCTTCCACTCTCCCCAAAGAAAACTATACGATGAATCTGAAGACAAGAAAGGAAAATCAGGGCGATCATAAAAGAAACAAAACCAAAACCAAAACACTCAAAATTAAAACCAAACAAAATAAAAATTTTGTCTCTTATCTCATGTGTTTGCCTTTCTTCTCCCCTCCCCCACCCCATCCCATAATAAGCTAGCTCTAAGGATGTCCAAACGTAACAAGCCCAGAAGGGCAGAGATGCTTGGAAAGGAGTCAGCCCATTTGGGAAGCAATGAGGGCAATCCGTGTAGACTTCAGAAATGGCAATGGCAAAGTTCTGTGTAAAATACCACAGAAATGTCAAACAAACTCAAACCTTTGCTTACACTAGGTACACATAAGCCAACACAGTAAAGCCCTTAATGAATGCTAAAGACAGCAACAACAACAACAACAAAAAAAATGTGTTATTTATTTGCTTTAAAAATACTCATAATTTTTATGAAATACTCAAAGTGTGCAGAAACATGAATATTTACAGCATCCATAAAACAATTCAACATATCTTTACATTAAATGAACCAGGAGAGTATAACCAATCCTGAAGAGAAAGGAAAATTAACAGATGTGAACCTGAAAATGACTCAGATGTTTAATTCATTGCTGTTTCTTTGGAGGTTTAAAGCTGATATTTTAGACAAGTTTAACTTGTGCTGGAGATGGTAGGGACAAAGAACTACATAAATGACCAAAGATTGTTTCGATACCAATATCATACAGTTTTCAGGGACGGTGTACCTCCACAATTTTTTTTTTTTTTTTTTTTTTACTGTACAGGATTGTTTTAACTATCCTGCCTCTTTCTTTCTTTCTTTCTTTCTTTCTTTCTTTCTTTCTTTCTTTCTTTCTTTCTTTCTTTCTTTCTTTCTTTCTTTTTCAGGGTTTCTCTGTGTAGCCCTGGCTGTCCTGGAACTCACTTGTAGATGAGGCTGGCCTCGAAGTCAGAACACACCTGTCTCTGCCTCCTAAGTGCTGGGATTAAAGGTGTGAGCCACCACCGCCTGGCCCTGCCTGGGTTTTTGTGTGTTTGTTTTTTGTTGTTTTTCCATAAGAAATTTAGAATTCTTCTTTCAAGGTCTGTAAGCAACCCACCCATAAAACCTTCAACCCAAAATATCTCCTGCCTACAATATGTGCTGTTGTGGATTGATTCTCATGTTAATTCTACTCCTAACACCACATGGAAACCTGCATGTCTGCCTGTAAGATGCTGATGGGGCCCTACACTCACTTGTCTCTAATTGGTAAATGAAATTACTAGTGGCCAATGGTTGGTCAGAGAGACAGAGGTGGGACTTTAGATTTGCCAGGGCCAGGAAACCACCAGAAGGAAAAAAAAAAAAAAAAAGGATTTGAAATAGCCATTGCTGGGGAAGGCCTGAGAAGTGGACAACAGAGACAGAGAGAGTACCAGCACGTAAGAATCAAAGATCATGGCTCCAGGGGTCCTTCTCCCATTTGGATCTGGGGTACCAAAGATGAATATAGATTTCTGTACATCATAATTCAGGCGTATCCGAAGGGAGGTGTTTCAAGCAACTTAGAAGTTTGGGAGTTGTCCAGACATTGTGCTGCTTAGGAAATAATAATAAAAATCTCTCTCTCTCTCTCTCTCTCTCTCTCTCTCTCTTTCTCTCTCTCCCTCCCTCTGTGTGTGTGTTATTGTGTGTGTGTGTGTGTGTGTGTGTGTGTGTGTGTGTGTGTCTTTCATTTGAGAATCCAGAGCATTTGGGCAGACAGCAAGGAACAGGTACAATTACAGCTGGAGAGTAGAATGGATTAACAACTACCTCTTCTACATTGAGTCCAGGGAGCCTCTCTCTCCCTTCCCTGGTATCTGGGACTTTGTAGTGACTACGCATAGTTCCCCATCCCCCACTGCTACATATTTCTATTTGATTTACTGACCCTCTGTACTGCTCTCCTGTTGCTTCAAATACCTTATCCTACACCCCCTTTTTTCCTTTTTTGACTCCCCCTCCTCTCTCTATAACCAAAAAACACTACAAAGGGAAGAAAAAACCTGTTGAGACCACTTCCAGTAGATAGGCATGGCCCCCAATAAAGGGATGGGTCCACCCACCCATCTCAAAGTCTTTAACTCAGAAATGTTTCTATCCAAAGGAAAGACAGAGACAAAAAAAAAAAAAAAAAAAAAAAAAGGAACAGAGACTGAAAGAAAGGCCATCCAGAGACCATCCCACCTAGGAATCCACCCCATCAGCAGACACCAAACCTGACTCTCTTGCTGATGCCAAGAAGGACTTGCTGACTAGAATCTGGTACATCTGTTCCCTGAAAGGTTCTACAGCACCCGACCAATACAGATGCAGACTCACAGCCAACCCTCAGACTGAGCTCAAGGACCCCAAGGAAAAGTTAGTATAATTATCTTTGGAGAGGCTCTACCGCGAAGTGTCACAGTGCAGTAATAGGAAACTGATGCAGAAACCCAGAGCCAAACATTAGATGGAGCTGGGGAGTCTTCAGAAAGAGTTGAAGCAAGGATGGAAGGATTCAAAAAAGATAGGGAGTGCACAGGAAGACCAACAGAGACAAATAGTCTGCATAGTCGAGGGCTCCAAGAACATGAACCACCAACAACAGAGTTAAAATGGTATTGACCTAGGGCTCCCTCACACATGTAGCAGATGAGCAGCATGGTTTTCATATGGATGACCGGACAACTGGAGCAGGGGCTGTCCCTGAATTACGGTGCCTGCTTGTGGATCACCCCTAACTGGGCTGCCTTGCCTTGCCTCAGTGGGAGAGGATGTGTCTACTTCTTGCAGTGATTTGATGTGCAAGGGTGGGCACCTCAAAGGACAAGGGGAGAAGAATGGAGAGGAGTTGAAGGGGGGGTGGGGTGGGAGGTAGAGGCCCTAATATTGATGTAAAGTGAATAAATAATAAAATTAATGCAAAAAAGAAAAAGAAATGAAAAGAACTTAGGGGAATGAAAGTAGGGAAAGGCACACAGAGATGCTTACACTTCAGAGTCCATCATGATGTCACAGAACATCTACACAGCAACCCTCATTTTCCACATGTGAGTATCAAATGTTACACTGTGGGCTTTTCTTGAGCATTATCTGCTATATGAAGCTGAGGTTGGGACAGGCTTCTAGGGTTATTCTCTGGCACTTGGATTGGACATACTCTCTTCATAGTCTTGTCTTTCACTCCATAGGAAACCAGAATTCTTTTTAGAGCTTGTGAATTAAAAGTTTAACTTAAAAAAAAAATAACGTCAATGAACTTCAATGGTTTCATCTCTAGAGTTAAAGTCAAAAGATTTAAAAGGGTCTCACAGCTCTGTGAGATCATTTTAAGTGATCTCCTCTGTGTGCATGTGTGTATCAAACTATACAACAACACGAAAACACAAATGAAACAGAGAACAAATTGAAACCAAGTGAAGAGATTTAGAACTTTAAGTATGAAGGAAGGTGGAAATGTGGTATGGCTTTTCTTTTGAGTTTTCTCAGTACATGGAAAGGACTCAGATGTATATTCTCATGTTTAGGTAGAGTAGTCAAGGAATGTCACTGTCATGTATTCCTTAATAATATTGAAATATGAGTTAGAGGAGAAGAGAGAATGGTATATATTCAAATAATTCACCAAGTGTCGTGACTTCATCAAAGTACTCAATGGGACTAAGACATTAAAAGAATGTTTTATGTTGATATGCCTATTAGTGTAACTTATAAAATCAGGAAAATACCCTAAGTGACCTGCCTTGACTCACAGCAATAGAAAAGATCTGCATAGTCCTATAGTAACTTCATATGCCAAGGCAGGCTGGTAGCCATGAGAGTCCTTTCCTTTCTGAGGAGATTGGGAGGATCAGTGGGAAGAAGGGGTGATAGGTAGAGAGAGCAAGAGAGGAGAGAGGTGAAGATGCAATTGGAATGTAAAGAAAATAAAATAAAATATGAATTTAGAAAAAACTCAGGGGAATAATGAAGATAAGATGAAAATCTTCAAAACAGAAAATATATACGTAAAGGATAATAGCAATTAAAAAAAATAAAAAATAAAAAAAAAAATAAAACCAAAAGCAAACTTAAATTGACAACTTTGAAAGATCAGCAATCTTGCATCAGAGGAAGGGAAGTAGTTTGGTCCTGTGGAGGCTTGATGCTAGAGGGATGAAGTGGGTTTGGGTATGAATTTGGGGAAGCACCCTTTTAGAGACAAGGTGGAGGAGCATAGGGTGGGGTTTCTTGGAGGGGAGCGTGGGATGGGGATAATATTTGAAATTTAAAAAGATAAAGTAATTAATAAAGAAAAATACACATATAGAAAATTACTTCCAGTCCTATGTTATGGATTAGGATAGATGCTTGATTTATAATAACCTTTAGTCAAGTAATTCTAGAATTCTACATAGTCTAGAATGCACCCAATCATGAATATCATTGACAACCTCTTTTATCAATCCAATAGTAATATGATGTAAAAGGCTGACATGCCATTGTATTCTATTTTTTTGTTTGTTTGTTTGTTTTGTTTTTGTTGTTGTTGTTTTGGTTTTTTGTTTTTGTTTTTGTTAGTTTTGTTTGTTCTTTTCGAGACAGAGTTTCTCTGTATAGCCCTGGAACTCACTGTAGATCAGGCTGGCCTTGAACTCAGAAATTCGCATGCCTCTGCCTCCCAAGTGCTAGGATTAAAGGTGTGTGCCACCAAGCCCAGCTGCATTCTATTTCTTATACTGATGGAATTAATTCAATAAAATTAGGAATGATTGAAAACATATCTATTTAAAAAAGAAAGAAAGAAAACACATCTATATATTTAAGACTCTGGCCTTTAAAGAGAGAGAGAGGGGGGGAGGGAGAGAGGAAGATGGAGAGGGAGACAGAGAAGGAGATGGACAGAAGGAGGATGAGCGAGATAAAGGGGGGGAGAAGGAGGCAGTGGGGAAGGGGGGGAAAGAGAGGGAGAGACTAAGGACTTGTTTATCAAATATAATCATGGCTCAACTGAACTAGTATTTTTAGTTATTTCAAAGGATAACCATGTACAGTAACTTTCCTAGATAACTCTAGGAATTGACTGAATTGTAACCTTCTCTCTGAAGTTATGCATTGAGAAAAAAGAACACACTGTTCATTTTAATATTCTTATAAAATGTTTTTTTTCCCCCCCTCTCACCTAAAGTGATCAAAATGACAACCCAGGCTGAGTGTGACTTACATTCGATGTCCAGGTGCATACTCCTCTGGTGCCCGCCAATCCGACTCGCGGCCTCACAGTCGTATCTCCCCGAATCTGACAACTTCACATCTCTAATGTGCAGTGAAGAGCGTCCATGCTGCCCTTTTACTTCGATGCGGCCATCCAGGCTCTGTGCAGAATCATTCAGAAAAGAAAACAAAGGGGCGATTTCTTGTGATGATGAAAAACAGTCCCCAAATTCATCGTGTTTATTATGTAAGCCTATCACTGAAAATAAGCTGGTAAGTCATTTAGAAACTGAAGGGTACAGTAACACATTTAGAAATACAGTTTCTGTATTGGCTGTCTCATGAGTATTCTGCCTATCATTTTCCACAGTCACCTGTTATGTGCCCTTTCACACATTTTTTTTATCAACCATGTTTTGTTATCTTTTTGCTACTTTTTCTTGTAACTTTTATCACTTTTATTGAAAATAGATTATTTTCTCATTACAATATATACTCATTACAATTTCTTCTCCTTTTATCCTTCCCAGTTTCTCTGCACCTCACCTCCCTTCTCCATATCCACTCCCATTCTGCCTCCTCTTAGAACAGAACAGGCACTAGGGAGTGGTGGCCCATACCTTTAGTCCAAGAACTTAGAAAGTATAGGCAGGTGGATCTCTGTTTCTTTGAGGCCAGGCTGATCTACAGAGTAGGTTCCTGGACAGCAAGAGCTGCACAAAGAAACCCTGTTTTGAAAAACAAAATACAACAATGAAAGAAAGAAAGAAAGAAAGAAAGAAAGAAAGAAAGAAAGAAAGAAAGAAAGAAAGAAAGAAAGAAAGCAGGCAAGAAAGAAAGCAGGCAAGAAAGAAAGCAGGCAAGAAAGAAAGCAGGCAAGAAAGCAAGAAGCAAGGAAGGAAAGAAAGAAGGAAAGAAAAATGGGTTTCTAAAAGATAACAATAAAATATATATAAACAAAATCTATCAGTTGAAACAAAAATCATCAACAAAAGGAAAAGAGCCCAAGAGAACACATGAGTGAGAGACACACTCACTCAAAGGCTCAGGGGTCCTTTACAAAAACTAAATTGAAAGCTATAGTCCATTTGCAGAGGACCAGATGCAGACCAAGACTATGCAGGCCCTGTGCTTGCTGCTTTGTTCTCCTGGTGGGTGACTTATTACGTGGATACATTTAAAATAAATGTCTACATATTTGAGAAATTTTATCATAATAATTTTAGGATAATCAAAATTCAATTCATATCAAAAGACATGTAGGCAACATTATGATTATGAGTTGTATTAAGATACATTGCAGATTTATAATTTTGTCAATATATTGTTACATTATCATATACTGAGAGGTTACTTAGAATTTACCTTCTACCAGAAAAAAGTAATCTTTCTAAACAACTTTGATAATGAAATATCCCCCAATATATGTTCTTACTCACATGTAAGAGCAAGCTATAATTTAAGAAAACAAGGCAATCTCTCAACAAACTAATTAAACAGAAGAAAAGAGCATCAAAAACAAGAATTCGTGAAATTTAAAAAGAAGACTAAGAAAATCTAAAAGTAAAATTACAAATTTCTTATACAAGGTAAATAACTCCTTCTTCACAATCACACAGGTATCCCTTGACCTGTCAAATGCAAATGCTCCTGTCTGATATACCAATAAACACTTATCTCATGGTTTTCTTTTTTCTTTTTCTTGTCAATTTATTAGTGTTCTTTTTATTTATTTCATTTTTATTGAATATTTTATTTATTTACATTTAAAATGTTATCCTTTCCCCCAGTTTTCCCTCCTGAAACCCCCATCTCATCTTGCCTCCCCCTGCTTATATGAGGGTGCTCACCCACCCACTCCAGACTACCTGACCTAGCATTCCCCTGCACTGGGCATCAAGCTTTCCCAGAACCAAGGGCCTCTCCTCGCATTGAAGCCAGGTAAGGCTATCCTCTGCTACATATGCAGACAGAGCCATGTGTTTCCCCCCCCCCCACCCCACCCAATGTGTACTCTTTGGTTAGTGGTAGTCTCTGGGAGGTCTGGGAGGTATGGTTGGGTGATATTGTTGTTCCTCCTATGGGGTTTCAAACCCCTTCCTCTCCTTCAGTCCTTTCTCTAACTCCTCCATTGGAGCAGTGCCCAGTCCAATGGTTGGCTGTGAGCATATGCCTCTGTCAGGCTCTATCAGAGCCTCTCAGGAGACAGCTATATCAGGCTCCTGTCATCAAGCACCTCTTGGCAACCACAAGAGTGTCTGGGTTTGGTGTCTGTATATGGGATGGATCCCTAGATGGGGCAGTTTTGGGATGGTTTTTCCTTCAGTCTCTGCTCCATACTTTGTCTCCATATTTCCTCCCCTGAGTATTTTGTTTCCCCTTCTAAGAAGGACTGAAGGACCCAGATTTTTGTCTTCCTTCTTCTTGAGCTTCATGTGGTCTTTGAATTGGATCTTGGGTATTCCAAGCTCATGGGCAGGAAATCCACTTATCAATGAGTGTGTACTATTTGTGTTCTTTTGTGACTGGGTTACCTCACTGAGGATATTTTCTAGTTCCACCCATTTGCCTAAGAATTTAATCAATTTATTGTTTTTAATAGCTAAGTAGTATTCCATTGTGTAAATGTACCACACTTGGTTTTCATGGTGCCCACAATTGCCTGTTGCTGGCTACTCTTTAGGCTATCCAAGATGACCCTGGCTCTGGAGCAACTCCGGAGGCTTTGGGCATTCTATAATCTTTTCAATCAGAATATGCCACTTACTTATGTTGCTTCAGCAGCCTTGCTGACATGTAAATGGATGATTTTCTCTTTTCTTTTTCTTCCAAAGGCCTCTCCACTTGTGGATTTCCAAAACCAGCAATCTTACTTCAAGGGCATCGACATTTGATATGCATCCAAATGAGTAGGAGTATGCTTAAATGCTTCACTTTGTTTTGAAATAAAGTCTTCAATGTAGGCCAGGCTTCACTCAAATTTCAGGTGCTTCTGCCTCTCTTACTGGTGCAATCACAATTATGTTCTCCCTACCGAGCAGTTATACAGGTCCGGGATTATCTCCTTCAGAAAACTTGGCTACATCTGAATTTCTTTCCATGATATGAACTCTTGGCATGCCCTATATGGTATCAATGCTTGGCCTTAGATTGGTTTGGGGATTTAATCATTGACGCATTTTCTAAATGTTGACTTATTTGAGCCTGTCACCTTCCTCAGCTTTTTTTGTTCCTCCCCAGCAACTTTGTTTCAATCAATCAATCTGACACAGTGCACAGCTACTTAATCTCTACTCCTACCTCTTTGAAGAATATTTATATGTGTCTCTTGATTTAAGAGGGAACAGGCACATTTTTTAGCTGAATGTTACTCAGAACGACTTTCAAACTGTGCAAAACACACGGATATATTTCTTATGTTTTTCTGACCAAAACCATATCAAATGCAGAAAGCATTTCTCCGTGTTCTTAAGAATATATTTTCTCAGCATTTTTTATTTTTGTAATAACTTCATGAATATTTCATCTCACCTTGCCTGTATAACTGAAAATATCACTTCCCAAGTAAACTCTACTCCTTCAGTCTGACAGTTAAGAAACTCATGTGTTATTACCTTTCTGTTCAAGTACATTTTACAATTTGAATACTATCAATTCAAATTATTTCAAATTCCTTTACTGTCCTGAATGTCATGTGCTTTCTCTAAGTCTCTAACATCCTTGTCTCAAACTATTTCACCTTTATTGCTATTATTCATATTTACACTGCAAGATTCCCCTACCATTTAATTTTATTGACCAGATATTATTTATTATTCAACAGTCTTGCTTGCTTGCTTTAAAAAAGAAATGAGTTATAGCACTTTTGACCTCTATGTTTTGATTGGGACCAATGCTTTTACTAAGTGATTTTCCAATCTACAGACCCTACACCATTCAATAAAGCTATTATTGAATGAATGTGAGAAATTTCAGTTTTGTTTTATGGCCATGTTTATGGCCATAGAACAGTGCCTATAATAGAAAAAAATATATTCTACTATGTTTGGAAACAAATTAAGAAATCATAAAATTTACAAGAGACCAAATAGAGGAATAATTCTGTTGTAATGTATTATTGGTTAAAAACTAGCATTGGACTTTATTTGAATGTAGCAACATGTTATATTGTTAACAATGCATTTAATGCAGCTGTGGAGTTCAGTAAACAGGAACAAGCACTGGGTGCTCTCCAAGATGACCAAAGCTCAAGTTACAGGGTTGGCATTTCTACTCACAACTGTCTGTAACTACAGTCCCAGGAGACCTAAGAATCTTTTTTTTTTTTTTTTGACATCCATAATCACTACATGCACATGGTCCATAGACAAATTCAGGCCAAAATCCAACACCTTATTCGATTACTGCAATGCATTATTAACTAAATTATTGAAAAAATGATTAATTATTCCCCACAATTAAACACATTCTCTTTTTATAACCCATATTACATCATATAGAATTGGACTTAAGAAATCCTTAGTGTATGCTAAATTAACATCAATCCAATGCTAAACATGTTGATTTTACACAATACTATAGAATCAAAGTACATACTTTAGTTTAAGGAAAAAATTAAAAATATATGATTCTTTGAAAATTAAGTCATTTTCAGATTTAACTTAGTGTCTGTAAAGTCACTTTGGGCATCTGACTAGAAAACCAAAGTCATCACTTGCTATATCTGACATTCCAAAGGACATCTCTTCTTTGTATTACAAAAAGGCATTACACAAACCTAAAAGAAAATTCATTTATATCTTGGCTTTGATTCAACACTGCCTGAAGATTCATTTAAGACATCTGATATTTGATTGTGACAGGTTAATGGGCATTTTAGCTCCCTATCTAGTTCTTCCAGGGTCTACCACTGAATTTAGTAAGATGATTAGAAAGCCACGTGTCTGCCTGAACATTATCATTTTTGTCCTTCACAGAAATGAAATTCCTGCACTCTGATTCAATCTTTGACTTTCTTGAAGGTCAGTTTAAAAGAGGTTTATTGTGTAACAGTTCAATAATTAGGTAAAACTTTTGCACGTAGAGCTATTATTTCAACAATCTATTATTGAATGACCAGAGAGTAACTATCACCTGATCTAGTTAAAAATCTAAATATTTTCACTAATTGTTACTGTAAATTGATTGAAATTATGAAAAGTACCCTATTCTACAAAAAAAAAAAAAAAAAAAAAAAAAAAAAAAAAAAAAAAAAAAAAAAAAAAAAAAAAAAAAAAAAAAAAAAAAAAAAAAAAAAAAAAAAAAAAAAAAAAAAAAAAAAAAAAAAAAAAAAAAACATGCATGCATGTTATCTGACGTTGACATACATTGTAAATTTAGAATCATTGTGTCGCATATAGGGTATCTGACATGACAGATAGACAGTTTTGTCTTGTTTTATATCATGTCTTTGAAAATTTTCAGTGCATTGAGTCCTGTTCCTTCTGTATGAATTGTGCTTACTTATTTATTGTCAAGGTCTTACTCTAAATCCCAATCTGACTTTTAACTCCGGTTTCTCCTGCTTCAGCTTCCAATATACTCTGATGACAGTTATGTAGTCCATTGGAACTTGAGAGCTCTATGAATCATTTCACCCATTCAACCCCTCTGAGGCTTTTATTCACTTATTCTATGAAAATCAGATTCTCCACATACAGTGTTGAGCAAAAATGGAATAGGCTTTATCCTTAGTGACATTCCAGCTTAAGTGAGAATAAGTGTATTAATTTCTAAGTGTAATAAAAATTAAAATTATCACAGAGATGAATGTGGTAGAATCAGACTAGTGTTCTCCAAACACCTAAAATATGGGCTAAGATATATAAATGATGATAACTGGGTGGTGTGGAGAAAAGAATTCAAAGTAAATACATCCAGGACATGCAAAAGAACCCAAAGAACACTACTGGTGTATATAAGAGAACAAGGTCATGAGACCTATTCTTCTGATTCAGAGAGATACAGAGACTGTCTGCCCAGAGAACCCAAGAAAATTTAGAAGACTGGACCCAATTATGCATCCCTGTAGCTATCCTCATTTTCCAATAGCATTGCAGTTATATTGATGTCAATTAAACTTGGTTTCAAATATTTAGACATAAAGCAAAGCAGAACTTCTAAATACATCAGTAGGAACACACTTCAAAGCTTATTACCAATGAGTTGCCTAATTTTTAAAAATTATATGAATATTTCATTAACCAGTTCTAGTAGTTGCACCATGAATTTTAAGCAGAAACCTTCTCTTTGTTCTGTTTAAGATCTCTGTATACTATTAGCATTAATTTTCTTTCCTCCTGGCTTTCTTGGTGCTTCTTAATTTACTTTCTATTTTCCTTTTATGAAGTGACCTTTTGTGTAATTACTTTTCATGTTAGAATCATAAATATGTGTAATAAAGGATAGTAGAGGCAATAAAAATTCCTAATATGACTTTTCATAGAGTGTAGTACCATTTTCTTGGCTTATATATACAATCTTTTCTTTATATTTACAATCAATAGTTTACAGAACAACATAAGAATCAAATACAGTATTTATAAATGATTTCACATATAACAAATGGTACTTCTCTGACAACATTCCAAACCTTAAAAAAGTGATAGCAGCTGTATGTCACTAACGTATGATCACAGAGCTCTCAAAACCTTTTTCTATATGCATTTCTATTTCCACCTTTTTCTTGATGTTAATCTACATATTTCTAAAGATATATTCCAGGTTCTGGAGATATAAAAGTACCAAGAAGAGCAAAGGCATTAGATTCCCAGGCTTAGAGAAAATAATAGCAAATTACAGTCCATACTAGTAGAGCCAGTATTCAGTATATCAACTAAGGTGATTTGCAAATGGAAGAAGTGCATCATGTAGGTATTGTTTGTCTATAGTACAATAAAACATACTATAATACATCAGCCATTTACAAGAAAACACATAAAGAGAAATTGATGTTTCATGTTAAAAATTGTGCCAAATTTCAGTGTGATGTACAGATGTACATTTACTACTCCTGGATCACTTTAGAGTTGTATATCCACAAAGTCAATCTGGACTAAGAAGAGTTGGAAAAATAGCAGAGCAGTGAAAGGTACAAGCCTATACTTGAAAGATGACAAAATGATTATTGAGCTGATGTAACCTCCGTGAAGATGGTGAATCCCTTGTTGAAAAAAGTAGCTGAAAATACAAACTATGATAAAGAATCTATATAATGTTTAAAGAACTAAAATAATATGAAGGATGACAAAGTCATTAACCTTCATGAAAAGCTCAATCACTCTACATATTCTATCCATTAATAAGACTGTAATAAAAGTACATATTTCCAAATGCTGGTAAGGACATGGAGAAATTGAATCTAGCATACATTGCCCCTGAGAATGTAAAATGGTGCAAACACGTTAGACAAGGATAGTGTCTCAAACATGTAAGGAAACACTGGTGATAAGTTCGTTGTTTATAACAGTATGATTACAAAAGGCAAAATAAAAAATTAAAATAAAAATAAACTTTTTTATATTACAGATAACAATCTATATAATAAAATGTTTATCAATGAAAAGAAGTGATTATACCTACCTCAAGATAGGAAACTGCAAAACTATTAGCCCCAGTGGGAAAAAGCAGTTTAAATGTCATATATCGAAGGATTTTGTTAATTTAAAAAATCACTTACAATTGATCTGACAAAACAGAAATATATAATGGTTTAGGGGACTCCGATAGGAATGCGAGATAGAGGGGAGAAGCACACCATTGATTATGTTGATAATTACCTGCTTATCAGGAAATCATAAAATAAATTTAAATCAAATTTATGGTTACAATGTGTGGTATACTAGTTATGTATAAATGAAATTTTTGTAAAGTAAAGTTCAGAGGAAAAAGAGTTTAAGTATTATAAAGATGAAACAATACATGAAAATTGTTAGCATTCTGTCTAAGCTCCACCCCACAGTTACCTGGCAACAGCCAGGTATGCCTGACACACTAAAAAAGGGGCTGCTCACCCCCTCCTCCCATTCTTGCTTTTCTCCTGCTCTAGCTCTCTCCTTCCCATTCTCTTCTCCCCAACCCAACCCCTGCCATATCATATGTTCATGGCCAATCTCTCTCTCTCTCTCTCTCTCTCTCTCTCTCTCTCTCTCTCTCTCTCTCCCTCTCTCCCTCCATCTCCCTCTGCCTCTACTACCCACTTAATTCCCCTTCCCATGTCCTGAATAAACTCTATTCTACACTATACCATCATCCTTCCCATGTCCTGAATAAACTCTATTCTACACTATACCATCATGTGGCCTGGTCACTCAGCGGGAAGGGATGCCTTGGCATGGGCCTCTGAGACATCCCCTTCCCCATACCTCACTAACCCTCCATAGAACATATTCTCTTTCTCTTTGTCTTTTTAAAAACACATCAGGAATATTTTTCACAAAAAGTAAGATAGATTCACTTGTAATTTGCAAAGATCATTTATGATGTTTAGTGAAGGAAAAAGGACCAAATATCTAAGGATTGTAATTTTTGAAATTCTCCAAGTTCAATGTGCTAAAATTCAATATACAAAGCTGGTGATATTAGGACTAGTTTCTTTTGTTGCTGGTAAGTTTATTAGGTAAAGGATTCTTGACTATGATTAGTGTCTCAGAGCACAGGAAACTCTGCATTACAGGAGGTGGAAAGATTTTAAGATCAGTGGGAATGGAAAAGAGCAAGGAAAAAAAAAAAGAGCCTCTATACCCAACAGGACTGACACACATAGACACTCACAGAGACTGGTAGAATGGATATGAACTCCTCACTTAAAGGCAGTCCTATATTTCTAAAGAAGTAGCTGACAAATACAAAACTTACTCAGTGTTATTTTTTTTAAATTTCATGTCTCATAATTCTTTGTATGGATATTTTTAAAGCTTTTATTATTTCATTTTGAACCTTACAGGTCTCTTGCTTATATAGTATAGTTTCTTGTTTTGTGATTTGTGCAATTTAGGTGTATGCAAAAGTGTGTGTCTCTAAGTTATATGTGCTCATGTGCTTTCTTTCTGGCTTTTTTTTTTTTTTTTTTTTTTTTTTTTTTTTTTTTTTTTTTTTTTTTTTTTTTTTTTTTTTTTTTTTTTTTTTTTTTTTTTTTTTTTTTTTTTTTTTTTTTTTTTTTTTTTTTTTTTTTTTTTTTTTTAATTGTTTCTCTTTATTTATTTTTTGTTTGTTTGTTTTGTTTTAGTTTTTATTTTATTTTAGGTAGCTATTTTCTTTTTGTTTTTTCTTCCATTTTTTTATTAGATATTTTCTTAATTTACATTTCAAATGCTATTCCGAAAGTCCCCTCCCCCCTCCCCCCTCCCTGCTCCCCTACCCACTATCACTTCTTGGCCCTGATCAATGGAATAGAATTGGAGCTATTTTCTAAAGAGAGAAGAAGAACGGTGTTTTTTGTTTTTTGTTTTTTGTTTTTTGTTTTTTTTTAGTTGAAGATCAGGCTGGGACAGAGAGTGTTTAGGTTCCAGCCCTGGCTTGATAGAAATGGTAATTTCCGGGTGGGTTTCCACACAGCTAGCTTACTGTTTGTGAATAACAAAGGCAGGCATATCTCTAAAATCATTTCCAATGTAAAAACCTGCTCCTGTTTCTTTCTATGAATCCTGGAGCTGGAGTCAGGGAACAAGCAGAGGAGAACCTGGGGTAAATACTGAATTGAAATGCAAAGAAAGACTGGTCTTTTGGTCTACAAGAGATGGAGTTTTGGGAATTGCAAGAAAAAACTATCTTGGGAGAGACCATTCTGCAAAAATGTCTTGAGATTGTAACCCACTATTTGACTTGAAGTCTTCTGCCTCCCTCCCCCCCCCAAAAAAAAAAAAAAAAAAAAAAAAAAAAAAAAAAAAAAAAAAAAAAAAAAAAAAAAAAAAAAACTCTTCAAACTGGTACTTGGCATTTGAATATTAAATTTTGTATGTTTAACCAGAGAACTTGTTGAGAATAGAAAGACAGAAAGGCGACATCACAGGGACTAGCAACAAAAATAGAGACATTTACAGCACAGCTCCTAAGGAGAAAATACATGGAGGTACGAGGGAAATCAAACATTAAAGGAGGAATGAAAAGGAGGGTGAGGTAAGGACATGCGTGTTACTAAACCAAAGGGGATATTTTATTAGTATCCATATATCATTCTATTATTTTATAAAACAATTAATATATGTATATATAATTTAGACATTTAATATTTCCCTCTATTAGTTTTTTTTTTTTTTTTTCTTATTGTTGAGATAGAATTTTGACTATTACCCATGCCTGATCTTGTGCTCTCTGTAATTTAGTCTGGACTTGAACTCATAGCAATCCTCTGAAGAATTTTAATCCAGAAACATAGCTTTCCTGGCAAGGAATCACATTTAAATACCTTCTAGATCTGAGCCATCCAGCTGGAATACAGGCATT